>PDGT01000094.1:525537-561475 GCA_003671415.1 Megathymus violae
TGCCCGCCGCCGCCGCCGCGCACGACCAGTCCGACCGCTCGAGCGCGTCGAACAACCCCTCGGCGACGCCGCGCAGCTCCACCTTGTTCTTGGCGAATATTTTCAAAATCTTCAAGCCCAGCTGGTTGTCGGCGTCTGCGAATTAGATGTGTTCTAGTTTAAAATTGAACACCCGCACCGAGCGTCTGTGATACAATTGAAAATGTATTGTGTACGTCAACCTGGAACTTCAAAACTGGCACACATCTTCTAAACTATAGTGAAAGGCGCATCATTCAGTATTGCTTTTACTGTCAAGGTATTGTGCATACGTAAACAATTGTCACCGCACGTCACAAGTGCTCACGTTGCTCCAGCATCGCCCATCTACTGAATGTTTTGACGCGTAACATAAATCTATACATTTAATTTACAATGACAAGCGACCTAATGGTAAGTGGTCACCGTCGCTCATAGACTTCAGTAAAACCAAAGGCATCAGGGAAGTGTCGCAGACCGAAATGGAAACGGGGTTCCGCATCGCGATTGGGTCTCCCACATTGCGACCGGAACATTTCACGTACAATTTTTAAAAGGAGGGTGGTAGCTGTGGGGATAACCGGTTGGACAGAAAATCACCGTCGAAATTAAATAGGGTGGCGGTTTGACGAGTAGTGACCTCCAACAGGAGCTATAGCCTCGTCCGTTATTCAGCAGGACGCACCATGCACAAGGGATGCTGGGTTTAGCCCAAGGGTGGGTAGAGCCCTCACACGATACCCTCTGCTTCTATAACGCATAAAATCAAACTATAACACCCTCACCGAAAAACCTGCTGGTGGTATCGCAGCAGTCCTTGGCCACCGTCACCCAGGGGCCGTACATTTCTGTAATCTTGTTCAGCTTGTCGAGTAGCGTGGCGACCACTCCACGCTGGGCCACGTGAGCCCGCGCCGTGCTCACCAGCGAGTGAACGACGCAGTTTAAGTGCGTCCTATCCACATCTGTGACTTCCTCCTCCCGCCAGTGAATTATGGTATCCAGCTAAAAAATATAAATCAATCAAACTCCTGCGGTGATGTGTGGATCTCCTGACACACCCACCGGTCGCTCCGGTACAAGCTCAGATTTGAAAATAGATGACACTTGTACACACACCATCACCGGAGGCGGCGGACGTGTGTACGAACCCCACCAACACACCAACACGAACACAAGAAACGAGACAACGGTCAAAGTAGGACTTCTGTTTTCAATTACATATCTAAGTCTAACTTATCACGTGTTAGTAATAATATAATTAAAAAAACATATTTTTGGCGTTGCGGTGTAATAACATAAAAATGCGGGTATATAAAAAAAAGAGGGGAAAGTAGTCGTTTTTCGAGGTTGAAGGTCGAACGCGTAGCACCGAACAGTGCGAGAAAGAAAATACAACATGTGAATATGCAACAGTCAAGGTGTGTATTTTGCTGGACGAATCCACAGTTTAAGCGTCCGAAGTTCCGCTCCATGACGAGGTTAACAAACATACCATTGTCAACAAAATATTAATATGAATGAAGTGAAATATATTTTTTTATTAACGAAAAACAAAAGTAATAAGAATATAAGTCGTGTATGAAAATTAAATGTCAGAGTATCTTGGGACATTTTTGATCGGTAAATGTAATAGAAAGCGTTACAATGTCGACGTGCAGCCCGTTCAGGGTGGTCTTCCCGGTGTCGGCCACGAGCTCCAGCAGCGCGGGCCGCAGCGCCGCCGCGTGCGGCCGCAGCTCCTCCTTGCAGTTGCAGATCGCCTGTAATGATATTATCAATCAATCGAGAATGACAAAAACTAAAACCTCGTCCAGCGGTACCACTCGTTTCGCAAAATGTTTCCCCGCAGACCGTTCGACGTTCACGAGTTGAACGGCTGCACCGGGCGCTGGAGAGTCGTGTCATATGCCTTTTTGGAAGCAACGACATCTACCTGGGCCAGCAGCCACCGAACGTTGACGTCCGCGCTCGGCACGTCCCGTCGGAGCGCCGCGCCGAGCGCGTCCATCCAGCCGAGCCCGCCGCGCGCGGCCGCGTGCCGCAGCAGCGCCGTCAACGTCGCCGCGCACTCGTGCCGGTTCAGCGGGTTGTCCGCCAGCTGCAGTTCGCTGGTTGGGCTCTGCTCGACGGTCGGAAATTGGAACGGTAAACAAGGCGTGTGATTAATCAATTGTACTCGAGATTATAATTTACAATAATATAAAACTTTAGTTTGCACAAGGCAAAACAAATAAATAAATAAATATTACCGTGTCTTCCATTTCGGGCATATCGTACAAGAAGGGGTCTTCGGAGAGGGTGCGCAGGAAGTGCACGGTCCGGGACGGCGTCCCCGCGCTCGGAGGCGTGCGCTCGCCGGCCGACACATCGATGGACACCGCTTGCCTCGTCACTTGTCGTTTCTGATAGAACATGAAACGATTTACTTACAAAGAGAAGTAAAAGGGAAAACAGAATGTGCGATGGTCCGAACAGAGTGCGACGACCGATCCAGAGTAACAAGAAACCTTTAAATGTTGCAGAAATGTAAATCAACAACTGACATGAAAAAATTCCTACTTTTTACTAACACCACCGCGGCGTGCGGCCGCGCGCACTGTACACAGTGATCTGTATAAAGATACCTGTGTATACCGAGTTCATTGCGATCACTCGAGTGACATAAGTTAAGTGCTATAATAAAATGAATAGCTCCACATCGGAACGTACAAAATCGTCACAGGTCACGAGAGTCACAGAACGGGTGAATTCGATTATCAGTGCGTTGAGAATAATAACAGTATCGTGAATGCAGCGCCAACTACGTACACGTCGCGGGTGAAAGTATTTATTCGACTGTGCCTTTCGTCCACCATACTGTAAATGTGGAGTTTGACAATCACTGCGTACCTCCTACGCCGTCGAATCTCATGGACACCCCGCCCAATATTCCACGTTGACTGTGATATTGACAATTTAAGTCTACTGACTCAGTGACAGATAATAATCGTATCCGAAAAACGCTAGATGGCGATAGTACATAATTCGGTATGTATAGATATGTATATTAAATGTTAAATGTATATAGGAAAAAATAATATAAAAATTATATGATGTATAGAATACGTTGCATTTATATAAATATATTAAAATAAATATCAGTAAAAGGAGTAGAGCACACGTTGATTGGTAACTTTCGTTTCAGCAAGTCCATCTGTCGTTAATTTACAGTAGGTCGCGCGTCACTCACCCAAACCTCAACGATGGGAATGCGGTACTCGACGCATTCGTCCACGAGACTGCTCCAGGTGGCGGCGTCGAACACCGCGCCGTAGATCTCGGGCTTCGGGCACCGGCAGCACAGCGCGGCCGCCATGCAGTTGTACGCGGCGCAGTGGAACAGCCTAGTGATGGACGGACGGACGGACCGAGGGGGAGGGGAGGGAGGGGGGTAGTGACACTTATTAGAGTATACCCATCCATCAGCATTCTCTCACAGTTGAGGAACAATGCCGATCGGTGAATAGGCTTAGATCCAATAGATAGAGATTTTTCCTATTTCAGGTGCTAAAAAAACATATATGTATATTGCAAGGCTTGAGAGGCTCTCTCGGTGGTCGCCCGACCTGTCGATGTCCACGTTACTCGTCTGTCGTAGTTCCACACCCGCCTGGACAGCTGTCACAAATCACCGTACTTATAAACGTCAACTGCGTAATGCTGCTCGTGCAGTGCTCGAGTGTCATTCGTTACCGCATTTTAGCGCTTTCTACTTGACCGGAATTGCATCGGTGATGCCTTTAGTGTTGCGGATGTTCTTCGTGTGCGGTCGCCGTTGGACCGCCCACCGTCTGCTCGTTCGTTGGGTGTTAGTAGAAAAAAGTCAGCTAAAGAGGTGGTGGTCCGAACGAGCACAGTACATACCGGTAAGGGTGGCTGGGCGCGTCGTCCCGCCCCCACGCGAACTCCGCCCTCGTCGCGTTATCCCGCAGCTGCGCGCCGAGCACGCACACCGTGTACGGCAACAGGAACGGCCGCTCGCATTTGGATTTCATTTTGCTGTACAACACAGAATCCGGAGATTCTATGTGCTGTTTGGGAATCTGCAGGACGATCGCATCGTAATTATAACGATTTAAACTCTTTATATTTATTGAACAATTCAACAAGCCAATAGAACTTTTACTTTGACTGTAGGAACTATTGCAGGTGCACATCCACGAGGATAACAATTTTGGAAATCCCATCACAACAGAGCTGCGCAGTATAGAAAATGCAATCACATTGGATTTATTTACAGGACTATATCTAAATATGCGAAACTATACATACCAAACGAACCCAAACGATTTAACGGATCTTCTTATGCCGCCCGAAGGCCTCCGAAAAGCTTTAAAACCGCCGATGAAAACCAAACGTGCCCTCCTCAGAATGTTAGCTACTCGCGATCACCGGTTGAACATCTACACAGGTACAAGCCGTCAAGCTGCGCGCACTTCTCCGGCTCGACTAATTTTGAGACTCATTAGTGAAATATTATCCCGACAAGTTGCTCCCCTACCTTCTCAAACGCGATCCCGAGCACGTTGAACGCGCAGGTGTGATCCATCACGCAACTAAAATGCACGGCTCCGGACGCGCCCTCCCGTGGCGCCTTCTTTAATTCGGAAAATAACTCCTCGAGGTATACCGAAAAAAAATCCTCACATAGACTCGGGGAAACGTTCCTGTAAATGAACAAAAATACTTTATTTACGATCGGTAAGATAAGTAACACTCACGCACAATCTTGCAGTTGGTCTTGATGCAGTGACTACCGCGGACATTGAATATACGTAAGTTTAATAAAACGGTCATTATGGAAATTTAATGGCACTTGTTTGGTCCTTCGAGTCATAAGACGTAACGATACATAACTTGCAACTTGTATCGTAACGAATACCTCGTCTGTTACCTTATCGAATACAAGTCTTACCTCAACAGGGGCATAAGGAGACGTTCACATGCCTCCATGGTCCTGCCGCCCCGACTGAGTCGATAAACTTGTTCTAACAGGTCCATGTTTGCACAGGAGGCCATTTCCTTCATGCAGTCTTGAAAGGCCTCGTCCCACCACCCCTTGGCACTATCACCTGCAGGACATTACGGGACAACAGGTTATTATAGTGGTGAGATTTGTGTTGGGGGCTGTGATAAAAAAAAAAAATGTAAAAAAGAAAGAAAAAATATTTCGCTATGAAATACGAAATGCTGCAATGAATGCGGTATCTAAAATGAAACAAAAGAAAAAGGAGAATGTCACACATATAGAATTGACAGTGTCGCGGTCCCGACGGCGGCGGCACTAATTAATAATAAACCTATATTGGCCTGGTGTCGCGAACCATGCGTAAGTTATAATAAATTTAAACACAAAGGGGAGCAACATGATACAAATTAAAACGTATACCTAAAGAAAGTGTAAGTTTTTCTTTCGTTCAACATTCAACAGTTCGTTAGGGTGCGGTCAAACTGTCAATTGAGAACGCACAGTTGTATCTTTATATATTACATCTTTTGTATCTTAATCACAGACACCGGTGATCGTTAACGCGCACTGACCGTCGGCGAGGCGCGCGAGCAGCGCCAGCAGCGCGCGGTCCCGCGTGCGCGCCAAGTTGTCGAGCAGCGCTCGTAGCGCGCACCGCGCCAGCCCCCGCAGCTCCGACGGCCGCGCCAGCCACGCGCTCGCGAACGTCACGTAGGCGGGACTGCCGACCACGTGACATCGATGATTATCACAAGATGATGATTATTATAATTGGAGATGAAGCGACTGATCCGCTCTTTTTATTCATTCGTATTTCTTCTTCACTTAAAATAGGGTTATTGAAATTAAATCGTGACCGTTATTGACAGTAAATTATATCAATAAATTTTATTTTAAAATCTTCCTAACATCTCGTTATTCAGATACAGTACTAGAACTCTCTTTGGTAAAATCAAATTTGGTCAACATCAATGACTACATTAAAAGAAAAAACAGTATTATCAAAAAAGTAAATTGGATAACTTGTTCAATTACGTACTTACTTACGTAACCTACTAATTCATAGAATCAGTTTCGATTTCGTGTCAAAAATAAAAAATATATACTCCTAATTGAAATATCTCACGTGCCCGGTGTGCGACACCCCACCGCTCGAGAACGATCCAACCGACAAGGTGTTATACAAATAACATTGGTTACGGAAAACCACCAGAGTCAAATGGGGTTTTGTATGAAAATCTCAATGAAAAATGTGCCGTTGACGCGCACTGCGTTTAATTTAAATTTGGAAAAAAAACTTGAACTTTTTTGAATTATCATCAATAATAATTCAAAATGTCAAACACACTTACAAAATAAAAATACGTTACATATTCACAGTGTATCGTTTATGAAAAAGTAGCAAACAAAAATGTTGTTAAAAAGCTAACGAAGTGCCATGGACATCGCCCGGATCACCTGAATTCTATCTAACAAAGCATCGATCGGCTTTGCCACTAATAACAATACCAAAATATATAGAAATATTTGCCTCCAGTTAAAGGCGACGGTGAGTCCACGAATTAATATACAAAGGCTCTACCTATACGCCTCCCCGCCGGGCAGCAGCGCCACCAGCCGGACCTTGTCCTCGTCCTCCGTGCCGTCGGCCGCCAGCGCGGCCACCAGCCAGCGCATGGGGCGCGACCCCGGCGGCAGCCCGGGGCTGTGGCACGACAGCTCCAGCAGCAGGAAGTACTTCTGTATCAAGTCGCTTCTCGGTTCGTAGGAGGGCCACAGCTGCGCAGTTAAATTTAATTCGCGGCACACTCGTTTATGTATTGATTTTGGGCACATTCGGACGATGCAGCTACGATAACACATCGGCAAGCTACGTGAAGAAAATATTTTACGGTAGCTAAAATATCAGTTCGTTCGAGGAGTCGTGCGATGCGTGTTATGTCACGAACGGCAGTAAAAGTAAATGCTGCTACCGAAACGGATAGCACGCAATACGAACGTCTCGCTCGCCGCCGCGGCACCGTCGCCGTGAGACGTACATTTTATTTGACACGCCCACTCGTGTCGGGCCGCAGCCGCTCGGCTTTCGTATCAAAAGTACAGAGTTCGTAACCAAACGAAAAAAACTTACCAGTTATAATGTGACCGTGTTCTCCTCTACGTATTACACTAATATTACTGTAAGACTTGGGAGTGTTGGGTATCTCGGCCCAACCTTATAGTTATATAATTGGTATTTTGACGGAAAATTGGGATCTCCTTTACACATTGAACTTATTCATTATTTGTTTTAGTACCTCGTCAACCAGCTCCAGCACCTCCTGCACCTGCTCACGACGTCTCGTCACCGTGTGCCGGACCACATCGTTCAAAACACCGGCCAGTTCACGCCAGCTGTCCTTGACGAGAACGAACGGTTTCCTCATGAAGAACTTGGAGAATGCCGAAATATATGTTCGGCAAAACTTCAGCGTGTCATCATTGTCTTCTGAAAGAAGAACACATTTATACAAAAATTTTAACACAAATCAATGTAATTTAACACGTAAAAATATTTAAACGTGTTTATCAACCAAATATTCAAAAAAATTCTACGCGTCGTGTGCTTTATAGGGTGCAACAAAAATTTTGTTTTAGACTTAAATCTACTGAAGCAGTATATTTCTTAGTCACGGTACATATGTATATATATATATGAAGAAAAATCCTCTCACCGCCACAAATGATCCCTTTTACGCCCTCTGGTGTCAAAACGCTAAGGCACACTCGGACCAGGTCGCCCAAACACTTGTCATCTCTGTCACTCATATCGTCGGCGTCGACGGCCCGGATCTGCCGTAACCAGTCGCCGGCCGCCGGACGGACGGCACACGACGACTCGGCGCCAACGTCGAATATATCGACGATGTGCGTCAAGGCTTCGGCGGCGCGTGCGCAGGCCCGCTCCTCACTTGCGATTAAGCATTGCGAGATGCGGGAGAGGTGCTCCGGACGAAGCCACGCCCCCACGCTCTTGCGCACCGCCAACGGTACACGGGTAAGACACCTCCTCACAGCGTCCATACACGACGACAGGTTTTTATGTACGTATATTATTTGGTCCGGGGTGAAGTTTTCGATAATTTGCGATAATTTTTTCAAAGTTTTCTGAAATATTTTTTAGGAATTATGAATGAAAAACGAACCAATAATATTGTACATGAAGTTTGCCATTTCCCCTGATGTACGAGTAATCTAAGTGAAAATCCGCGCTGGATGTAAATTTCTTGTAATAATGAGTGTGAATGCGGCTTAAAGTGGAAAGTGCAAATGTGACGTTGACACGCCAGCCTCGGCCGTGAGCGGTGATGGTGCGACGGTTTCTCGAGTTCAAACTTCAATTACGGAAACTGTCTTCCAATTTAATTTCCAAAGTCATAAAATAAAAATGGAATTTCTGAAATGTATGTATATACCTACTGCTTTTGGCAAAAGCAGCTCTCTCGATGGAATTCCTCAGGAAACTGAACATCAGAAAATTATCCCTAATATTGTCGAGAGACCAGGCCACCTCGTAATATGTCATGGAGAATCAAGGAGCACAAAAACGGAGCTTTAATACCCGAGTACCTGACACCGTACATGGCATCATTACCCTGATGTAGTGAAATGACACTCACCTCGTAATATATTTCCAGCAAAACATCAGAGAATGTGGAAATAAAGTACAAAACGGCGTCCAACATACAATCATTGGTAGGCGTTACATCAAACAACTCTCCGAACAACCGGGCCCTTCTCGCCACGAGCTCGCGGCACAACGGCAAGTCACACTCGAAAACGCTCCTCAAATCGCTCATTACGTACAAAACGCGCGGCGTCGGGCTCCGGGCGACGCGCTCAATCACGTCCGTCAAATTCGGCAATTCGTCCTGTTTCAAATCGTATAGTTTTTTCAAAAACGTCACAGCTGCCGTCATAGTTTTCTTAGATTTCGCATTCATTTCAGAGTTGTCATCGCACAATCCGTCCACCGCGCCGTACACCACCGGGCCGAGCTGCTCGTCGTCGAACAGCGACATCTTCTCGACGAACAGCTGCGCCGCGTCAGTGAACACCCTGTGCGTGGTGGACAGTTGTGTTTTCAATATTAACCCCAATACTTGCGGTAGATATTTCTGTGACAATATGTTGTTTTCCTTCATCGCTCTTATCAAAGTCGACAGAAGGTCCAATTTTATTTGACCAGTATCATCTGGAACAAATGATTTTTACTGGATACCGACAACGTGTATATCGTAAGATAGTGCTGTTATGGCTGGAGTCCTACGTCGCAGGCCGGCGGTGGCGGCGCACCCCGACGACCGACGAGAGCTATGTCGCCGGGTTGCTCTACTGTTATCAACGGTGATCGCTTTCCTTTAGGTAACCAGTCAGCGTACTCGTCGGTACCAACACAAAAACACGTACCCTGCCGGCCGGCCGCGCTGATGACGTCCTCGGCCAGCTCCGCCGCGTGCCGCTGCGACCCGCACGCCAGCGCCCCGCCCACTGCCTCCAGCAACACGCTCCTTCCACGCGGCGACGTCTCCCTCACCGCATACTGGACAATACACTGTTTTATATATTTCATGTTCACTTATCTACCTTTCTTTAGAAATTTATTTTATCTCCTAATTCTCTAAGGCGCATCGTGTAGACTTGTCATCACCCGATAGTGCGTACAGGTCCGCGACACCGCGGCCCCTGCGCACGCGTCGCCGGCTGACACGGAGACTGGGAGCCCGCTCGTTACCCGTCCACCACTTTCAAAATGTTTACAGCTGTGTGTAGTATCTAATCAGGCGAAACAAATCCACATCACCGTGCATGAGTAGCGTCGGGTTGAACTGCACTGTACAAAGTCCAGCGATCTCCGATAGACTGCATCTGAAGTCATTGTCCCGTTTGTTGTATAGCACAGTGCATCACGACAAACGACGGTCGATGAAAGAAGATACATGATCACGAATATAAAGTCATGAATCATTTGTATGTGTATAAACCCACAGCCAGCAGCAGGTGGGCGCCGCGGGGGCCGCACAGTGGCGCCGCGCGGGCCGCGTGCGGGTTGCGGCGCGACAGTGCGGCTATGGCGCGACACAGCGCTGCGCTCGTAGTGGCGGCGGCGGGGGCGGCGGCTGCAACAGCATGTAGTGTGTCGTAGATGATACGAGTTAATACAATCCTTTGTTATCATATAATATATTAATATATAGATGCAAGGGGAAGTACCACACAATACCACAAGGTATGATTATTGATCAAAATTTATACTTAAATAATAGGGTGACAATCGAATATCGATATGACTTATTTATTTTTAATTTTAACGTTCACAAACTCACAGTTGGCGCAGATGAGTGTTAGCAGCGCGTGTAGGGCGTCCGCGTCGTCGGCGGCGACGGCGCGCCGCAACACGCCGCGCAGCTCCATCTGGAACCGTCTGCCGATTGATCGTCGACCGACGGCGACCCGCGCCACTCCGCCGGCCGACGAAGACAATGCAACGAGACCGGCCGCGCGAGGACACACGAGGTTACACGCTTTAGGAAAGTGCTTTCACGCATCGAATGTACACACCGCCTTCATTATTTATTTCATTATATAAGAGGCAGACATCGATCAGATATCACTAGTAAAACACGGTCTAGCTCCGATTAACAATATTTAATATGCAGCTTTTTGTAACTAAATTAAATCAATTTAATTATTGCCTTACTAACCCGACTCGGCGGCATCGCTGGCGTGGACATTTTCACGGGCGTGTTGATAATTCAACCAGAGTATCCTTTGTACAAGAATTCACTGTTTGAAAAATAATTACAAACGAAACTTGTAACAGTTCCTAGCAGAGAGGCGCCAGTCTGCCCCTTAATTAGAATCCGTTGTAGAGTGAGTTGCAGAGTGTTGTTACAGAATCGAATCGAATAGCGACGGTGCTGCCATCACTCGGGTCACGTGCCGCGGTCCGTTTATGAACCGTATTCATGAGCATCTTCGATATAGTATTATTTGATATAGTCCGCTGTATATCAAAATATGGAATATTATTATGGAACTGGGGGGGCGGGCACAATACGTTCGAGCTTCAAAATCAGATACACAGTAATTTTTCTCAAAAGCGTTCTGTTAATCCTACGAGGCAACACTTGTATCACCGCGGAGGAGGTCGCGTAACATAACTGGAATAATTAAATGACAAACCACAATAAACTGTTATATTATACAACGGTCACCCGTCTTAATTCGAAATTTTACCCAGATCCAAAACAAAACACCTTCAATTGAATATGCAAGTTAAATAAATAAATAAAAAAATCGTACACACACTCACACCCCCGCACTAGGATCCCCTGTGTTGCGGGTGGCATGGACGTCCACAAATATGACATCACAAACACCCGTGACCCGAGAACAAACATTCATTCGTCACACGAACGTCTGCCCCGGCCGGGATCCGTCTCGACAACCGGAGCCCCTGCCAACCGGGTCGCCTGTAACCGCCGGCCGTTCGCTACCTTCAAGGCGGCACCGTCCGTCGGTATGTTCAAGCGCAGCGCCCTCGGGTCCGCCGTGAACACGTCGTCGTCGCAACCATCGACCACAGAGCGCGTCGCGGAGCCGCCGAACTTACCTGAAACGTGGACAAATTAACAACACCATCGTAACAACAATCTATAACCAAGTTCCAAGGGGACGGCCGGCCGCGACATCGAGTTGGGGGAACGTGCCGGGGCTTGTGGCCGATGGAGACGGTGACGGCTCCAGGTACGACCGCCGGTTACTGGTTGATGGAACAATCGGGAATCTGCAAGCCACAATGATCTCTAACTAACATTCACGGCTAGTATTAAGCTCCTCTAGCTGCGACAGCACACGGCGTCAGGGGCCTTTCACCTTGAGTCACAAATCAACCGGGAATGTTTTGACGTGTTTCGAATTCAAATTAAGAGAGCCAATCAAGAGTTTTACTCAAAATGGGAAACATTGAAGCCACCGTGTACCACCGAAGAGAAGTGCAAATTTCCTCACGTACTCTGCAGGATTCCTCAAATTTCATCCTTTCTCCGAATAATTTGCAAAGACGTGTATAACTTTGAAAAGTTGCAGCGACGTGGAGGTCTCGACCGCGGCCCCCGAACACTCCCGTAGTACATAATTACGTATCGACTCACCCAAGAACATGACCACGTCCCGGTGCAACGCCCGGCCGGCCCTCGACCTGTCACCACCCAGGTTACGTACCTTCTCCACCAGGCCGATTACCTTCAAGATAACGAGCATACCTCCATTAATTCGAAAGCGAAACAATCCCGATGTCGATTTGAAACACTATAACTAGATGCGCTGACGGAAAACTTGTTGTAGACTATACCTCCCCTTTCTCGCTCTGAGACGAGACGTGGAACCGGCAGTGGGGCAGCTATTGTAGGATAAATATATGTTTTACTGTACGTACTAATCAGAATGTTACAATTACGTCAATTATAGGTAACCAAAGATATATAAATAAATTCGATTCTATTACGTTATGTCATGTCATAAAATTACACATTCATAATAATTTTTGCAATACGTCAGCAATATTGATAACATTCGTCGCCATCCATTCGTAAACACATCGACGTCGGTGTCGGGGCGCGAGACAGGCCCGCGGCGGGCGCGTCGGGTGGGCGGGGCGGTCGGACGGCTCCGTGGAATGTGCACTCACTTCTTGCAACAGTCGCTCGTTTAATTCATCTTTTCGTGTTAAAATTAACCCTTCCAATGTCTTCAACGCTTTCGAGAGCACCTCCGGCTCCGTCTCACTTCTGGAGAGTAACACCTGGAATAAGTAAATATCCACAGATGATACACACGGCTACTTTCAGAGTCCGATAGGTACTTTCGTATCAATTAAACAAACCTCCCCATACCGACATTGGTGATTTATCTTCACTTTAACCTTGCACTCGTGTCTGCCAATAACAATAACATGAGTAATAATGCCAATAACAATAACAGTAACCTTCGCAGCGAGCAGCACCTGGCGGCAGGCGGCGGCGGCGGCCGGCGCCTCCAGCAGCGCGCAGCACGACTGCAGCAGCAGATCCTCGTCGTCGCAGCCGCCGACGTCGATGCACTGCGAATCACACCGCGTCGCCGTCACCGCGGCGCCAGACCGACACACTGTACGTACGAACGGTGTGCTACGGTACGGTGGGTGGTGATCGACAGCCGCAGACACCGTCGCGTGACGCCCGCGAACGATACTTTCACATCCCTCATTTATACGTTTAAATAAAAATAACAAAAGCCATTCAAAATCGAATGCAAAAATATCGTTTTGTCAGTTTCGCGAACTACGGTGACCGCGCACCACCGAGCTGTCCCGCTCCTCGTGCGCGATGGCCGCGCGTGCGCTCGGAGCTTACTCGATTACTATTAGAGAGGCGTATTCCGAAATTGGCTACTGTATTTTTTTCTTTACAAAATTATGTAACTTAAACTGTATAAATAAATAAATAGTAAAATAAATTTTACTTATTATTTACATGAAAATTACATGTGTCTCTTTTTAGTTTAATACAATTGTTTTTAGAGGCAAACCTGGTAAAACCCGTCCACGTCAGCCCCCCGGGCGGCCGCGGCTCGGACCAAGCGCACGGTGGCGGCGCACGCGTACGTCCGCGCGTACGCGAGCACCGCCCTCAGGAACGCGCCGCTCGCGACCGCGTGCCCGGCCACGTCGTACGTTTCAAGGATGTACGCAATAAGGTTCAGCAGCGCAATCAGCTTGGGCGGGAGCTCCTGAGAAAAATTTTGTAACTCACACAGACAATAAAAACCGATACGGCTACCTGCATAAATAGAAATTAAACATCGATACGAGAATACAAACTTTGGTTCGCAGGTAACACAAATTGATATACTTTGTCTAGAAGTTGTTCCAAAAATTTTACTTCAACTGGAACAATATTTCTTTCATCTCCATATTTTGCATGTGAATTAATAATTTATTCGTACCTAGCTGCCATCGTTCTGCAATATACTATTTAACCTCAGACCATTTGTGGGGTCGCAGCATCCTCGCAGCCGTGACCCTTCGTGCCGACAACACCGTCAACATAATATGTGAATACGGTGACCTAAGTCGGTTCAGCCATTAAATAGTTACACAGCCACCGATTGTTTGGAATTAAAGATGATTATTATTTCATTCAATTTCCGAGAATTCGTATGGCAAAATAAGAATATTTTTTTGATAGTAGACTATAGGGTAATTATAACATTGAAGGTGGCCGAGTCTGTTGTTGTCTGTGCGCTCAACGCTTAAACAGCACAGCAGCAAAACAATATCGACACCCACCTCCGGTCGGTCGTCCAGGAACGTCTCCAACAGGAAGGTGGCATGCTGCAGGAAGTCCTCCAGCACGTGCCGCGAGCGTTCCAGCTCGCTGGCGTCGGCGTCCTCGCGCGCGTCCAGCAGATCGCTCCAAATGGACAGCAGCGACTCCCTGCGGCGTTCGTCGCGCGCCAAGCACGTCTCCGACGTCAGGAATATCACAGCGGGCTGGCATCACCACTTATATTACTAAATTACTGTTAAAATATCCTGCGAAGCTTATTTATATAAATCTGGTGGTTATGTTTGCAAAAAACAACTTTATCTGAAGTCTTATTTACCGCAGTGTCTTCGATTTTAAATACTGTATGAATTGCTTTTTATCAGTTGCCTCTCTCAAATTCTCAAAGGAATGCGAGGCACTCGATCAGCCCGGTGTATTATGATCCCTCTATTGTGAGAGAAGATCCGAGCCCAACAGTGGGACGATATAGGTTGCAATGATGATGATAAGCCTTTGTTAATACTTCAAATTTATCATTTTAGTTTGATAATTTAAATGAATCGATTGAGATTGAAAATTCTTACTTATATCTCCACAAACATTATAAAGGGGGAGCGCGAATTTTATGAGTTCGTGTGATACAGACGGAAATCTTCGAAACCGCGGCATCCATTTCAAAAACTCTTTTACTATCTGTAAGGTACATTATTCCGTATAGACATATATATAATGTTACAAAAAAAAATTTTTTTTCTCTTTCTGAATGCGATAATCTTGAAAACTACCGCATTGGTTGTCATATGGTTTTTTACTAAAAGATAAACCGATTCACGAGAAAGGTACAGGTGTATGAAATCAGGAAAAAATTATAAAACGTCTGACGGAAACGAGCACCTATTATCCAGTTACCAGTTACCAGTTCGTTATATTCGCTCGGAGCTCCACCCGCGATAACCGCTGGGTCACTGCCGCGGGCCACCGTCGGCTAGTAAATTTAACTTTAGGCGAGTTGTCCCGCCCGCTCACCGTGCGCGTGCCGGCCGGCGCGTCCAGCAAGTTGCGGACGACGGCGTCGCGCCGCTCGGCCGCCGGCAGCGCGTCGGGACACGATATCGCCGCCTGCAGCAGCCGGTCGCTGTTCAGCACGTTCGCGCGGATGCAAAACGATATCTGAAAGTGTCGCGACGGATTAGGTGAGACCGATAAGCGGACTCGGACAGAGTATCGTGTGCGTGTCTATGTACCGCCTCGGCTTGGTCGTGCGCGGCGCGGTCGCGCAGACTCCGCTCCAGCCGCTGCACGTCCACGTGTTCGCGCACGTCGAGCTCCACGCGCCCGTAGAGCACGCGCAGCGCCGTAAACTTGGTCAGCGGACGGTCCGACGACAACTTTCCGATCAACTCCGGGATGATTTCCGGCTGATAAGTAAAAAATGTTGTTTTTTTTTATATAAGTATGTAGTAGAATTACAGCTTGTAGGTAAAATATATTATGGTATAGATGAATATATAAACAAAAAATGGTAAAGCAGTGTTTCATAGAGCTGTTGTTTTTTAACAAACGTAAAAGTATCTTAGTAATAACACCGCGTGTAACCTTAAGTAATCGAAGTGCCCACTGCTACATTTCAAAGTCGACATCGCGAGCATCACAAACTTGTTTTTTATATTTGCAATATTTCAAGAGAATAATAATAATTGTACCTGCAAATGATCGCCGTCTTCGAAGCACGCACTGTATACAGCGAGGATCGCAGGTCGCGACGTTTTGCTCAACGACTCCCACAGATGCGAACGCAACTTGGCATCGATGCGTACCTTCTCTTTGAACAGACCCGAGTAGCGTTCTAGTATACTGCAGCAAACTACAAAAGAAAGTTGGCGTCACCACGGGCGCGTCCCGAGACATCGTCGCTCGGACCGGAAGCGACAAACGACCCGACCACCTCCCGGGCGGGTCGTTCGCTGTCATTCATAAATGAATCAATTCTTTTGCATTTATAAATAAGTGGACTGAATTATACTTTATGGAATATATATATACATATATGAGACAGCATTTAATGTAAAAATTTAAAAGAATTAATAATTTATCCCACTCAACTATCCACCAATTTTTCCACAGATTGTCAACTTCGATGAGGTCTGTGTATATCGCCCGTATATTTTCTTGTGAGCTTTCAAGCGTACTGTTAAAATAAAACTCGTTGGTAACGGATATTCACATTAACGATATTATTATTATATTAACGTTAAAGCACGTTTAACGATCGGTAGTAGAACCAAAATATGAGGTGGATATGTGTTTACAGAATACTTAAATCATTAAATTGTTTTGAATATAAATTAAATCTTTCTCAGCGTACAATTTTTAAAGTTCGTCGTCGCCTGCGTCTGGGGCCATTTTAAATGAATTCAAAGATGTAAGCGTCAGGTAATGTTTGCTGTCAGGCAGCGAAACCACCTTCATGGCACCGCGGCACGTTCAGGAAAACCTTCATTTTCTCGTAGAACTCGTACACCTCGGACACCACCAGCTCCGCGCCGAAGTGCTTGAGCAGCCGGGACACCGCCACCAGCACTTCCTTTACCACGTTCTGGAAAAATAAACACCGAGTAAGTATCCGCGGCTCTCACTGCCATTCGACAAAGTCAAGGGACTTTATGAGACAAATGAAGTTTTCCTTCAACAAATCAAGTGACGAAATAAGATATACATATCAATACGTGAAGAGAAACCTTCGTATTCATACACCTATGTATTTCTCCTCTGCTTGTCAACCAAATGTGTTTTAATATTCTTTTATTTGGTAACTGCTTTACTGTTAGCAATGAAACAATTTTAGACGAAAAACATCCTCTACGAATACAATTTTACATTTGTACGTAAAAGAAAAACTTTGTCCTCCTATCTCGCATGTGTTATAACGAACAAATTTTGTTTAGTTTTCTTTGACTCTTCTGGTTTGATAGCTATTGGCGAGATTTATCAATAAAAAAAAATGGAAATATACAAAATTCAATAAAAATTCACTGTTCACGTTCCAAACATCTCCGGTGTGAATTTCGAATAGATGTAATTTTGTAATTGACGTAATCACCCCGCAGTGAAATCCACTCCAAGATGGAGTTTACAATTTTAAGTCTGTGGTCAAAAGGATTAAAAGTAATGGTTGTCTAAGAAATTTACAATACAATAAAATCCAGCACAAAATACTGTATTATACACACGTACAACAAAACAAAACACGTACAGGAAAAATATATAAATAAAAAGCAAAAATGGGCGGTGTTATCGCTACGAGCGATCTCTTTCGGACAACCAGCGCAGACCATACTCGTGTAGTGTACGGAACAGACGATAGGAGTAGAGATGGGGAACGAATTGAAAAGCGACGTACAAAGTTGAAATAAGGAACAAAAGTATGGCTTAGCACTACTTCGGAAAAATGGGTGGTGAGTATTGGAACTTTCGAGGAGATTCCACAGCAGCTTTAACTTTAAGACCTGTTGTTGATCGCGACGTCCAAGTGAGACTCCTACGCAACATGATAGCAAGATTTTTAACTTTAACTCTGTAAGGTATCTCAATACCAGCGTACTTAAAAAAGCAGAAACATTTTCTATTTTTCTAAAAATTAGAGGGTTTTCCTTCATACGTTACTGAAAATAAAAAAATAAAAAAATTATATATCATAAAAAGGATAAATGATGACTATTTGTACACACTTTCTGATGACTTCAATCAATCCAAGTTAAAAAAAAACGTATGCACTGATTATTAAGGTCTGTGACAAAAGAAAATAACGTTAAAATAAAAATAAAAATGAATTATGATCGATATTCGACCACTGGGCAACCTCTAGTTATAATAAATATTCATGTAATAAAAAAAAAATAAAAAATTACAAGCGCGTCTAAAATAATAATATCATAGAAATAAGCAACGCAGACGATGGTGAGAGCCACTGCGACCACATAGATATACGGAGGAGTTCCGTATTCAAAAGCCTCAAGGTACCCTCTTACCGCAACACGAGGTGGCTGGATGTGAAAATAAACAGGGCCTCTAACACTTACCAAAGACATTTTGGCGTTTCTGATGTTGGAGTCCAGCATGTCGACGTAGGTCCGCCACAGGCCGGTCACGTCCGGGAACAGCTCCGGGTGCCGCTCGCACACCGCACCTGCGACACGGCCGCGGTGATCGTGGCGCATGTTTACAATTGTACCGTGTTGTATGTACGTAAATGCGAACCTAACGTGTAGACGGTAGCGGGTAAGTTTTGAGTCAGTGGAAAGTACGTCTTGTCCTCAGCTGGACGTTTCCTTTGCATCCTTTATACACAACAAATATCGTATCGAACACATACACGTACATATATATAAGTGTGTGTGTGTGTGTGTGTTAATGTATATACTTTAAAAAAAACTTATCGAACGTATCGAACACATACACGTACATATATATAAGTGTGTGTGTGTGTGTGTGTGTGTGTGTGTTAATGTATATACTTTAAAAAAACTTGCAAAGAAGATTTGAAATGTACGACTTATAATTTATTTAACCCTCCCGCAGTAAATACACTCCGCCAAGGAGCTCGATAAGATTATTTACAAAAAAAAGGAAAGAAAAAATTTCTCGTCTATTTGTCAACGGATTTTTTTTATTCCGTTCTGTTCGGTAGCTCTATCGACGTGCTAGTGTTGTCAATAAACAAAAACATTTTGCAAGTAGCACTTTAATGGTTACGGTCGAATCTCAAAGCAAGCCGGACTTCATCTTCTTGTAGAGGCAAAAAAATCAGGGTCAACAATCATCCAGAAGACAGACAGAAAACCCACCAAACATTTATGGCCTTCAGATTTTTTACAATATCACACCTTAAAGTGTGAGTCACAAGTAACACCGACTTGTACGAAAGGCGCATGAAGTATCGCATAAGTGCGCGTCTTTGTTATTTAGCGATTTAAATTAGCACCTAGGAGCTCGCAGCGGACCGCTTTGCACGTGTCGTCCAGCGACAGGGCCTGCTCCTGCGCCCGGACGGACGACTCCCGGGGGCGGTGCCGCTGCGCCAGCTTCGATAGACACGACAGCGCCTTCGCCCTGACGATAGCGGGATACGACAGGTTACACAGCTGGAACGACACGTTAACCACGATCAACGAGGGCAGACCTTCCACACAAGTAATTAACAGAATTCAGAAAGAGGATCAGATGAGAAAGATAAAAAGTGTCTTGGCAAAATCCAGTTTCAAACATTGGTTCAACAAACATGGTTTTGTTGCATTGATCAACTTTATAATAACTGCTAGTAGCATTAATTGTCATATGTACATTCCATACTTATATAAGTTATATACCAGTTCGATGTCTTCATAGTAAAGTTCAGCGTTCTGGAATTTCCCCACTATATCAGTGAGCAGCGCGAAAGCCTTAATGAGCAGTTTGGACCACGCATCTTCACCCCGCTTGCTGGACACAGTCTCCAGGAGTGCCACTGGCTTCATTAACAAGCTCTCCAGAAACCAATCTAGAATAACATATGAATAGTTTGAATACCGCTTTTGTAGTTATCTGCTTTACCCAATTGTAGACTCCTAGAAAATGCTCCTGGCTTTTAGTCTGTCTCTTATACCATGCCTCGGAGATATAATAAGAATAAATAAGTGTTGGTGATGCTATGTGAAATTGAATTCTAAATTTTATTTTGAAAAGAGTTTTTCTATTTAAATAGCCAATAAACAAGCAGAAGGGTCCTCTGACAAGCATTTGAGGCACGATTTTTGTGTAGTCTGATGGGTGACGACAACTATGCAGTGTCAAGTGCAGGTGCACTACATAATAGTGGCAACTAGATCATTTAAGTGTTTTAGCTGTTATAAGTTGGCAGGAAATGATTCCTTCTTCAAATTATTTTAATAGTATTAAAATATCACTTCATGCTGTTATTAATACATCTGGCTAATATACGGATGATATAACTAACCAATTTCAAAAGATGTCAGATCATTGGCTATTAAGGCTTGAGCAGTGTCGATAGCTTGCTTCCAAATCTTGATGTTGTTTGCTGTTGGATACTGATCCAAGAAGCTTTCCCATTCCTCCATTTTCTGGTGAAATAAAATTATTAATAGGTTAATAAAATGTTATGTGTGATTGCTTATATTTATATTTTAAATAGTTCCGAGGTTTTATTACATCACAAAACATTTACATTACATTACAAAAAGGTGTAAAAGGAGGTCTCCTTCAGGGCCGCCGTTGCACTGGCGATTCCCCTGGTGTTGCCCTTGTCAACAGGCGACGGTGACCACTTACCATCAGGTAGCCCGTCCGCTTTTACGTCGGCTCTTCAAGCCATAAAAAAAATCACAAAATTATTATATTTCAGTTAAAATAATTATATTTGATTACATAATATTAAGATTTTAATTATAGGTTCATCAACTTACAACCAGTAGTCCAGTGGTTTGAACGTTGGTAATCTGCATGGTGGATGTGAATTTAAATCAAGCATGCATGTGTAATTTTTCATAGTTTTGTATATGTTAGAAATTAATAACACTTATTTAGTTTAAGGAAAATAAAATTGAGGAAATACTCATATCTCAGACTTTTCCATGATGTTCTAGAATAAATGTGACATTTGCCTATCTATGTTTGGCCAATATGTTAGTGTATGTCCTTAAATCTTAGCAATGTATGATGAAATTCGAGTCTGAAGTAAGACATGTATAGATTGTGTTGATTTATTTATTTCTAACTTGTAAATAATGTGCCAATGGCAATCGCTCACTTCATCTACAAACATCAACTTCAAATAAGTGCAAATAAGTTTCCCAGTAATACTTATAATGAATCTAAGTTTAATTGTAATTAATATTCTAAGGGACTTACATAGGCTTTTTCTCCTTATTTAACATTAGACTTATAAATAAAAAGCCTTTAGATCTCTAGTAAGAGCCTGTTGCGTACTAGGTACTATATAGTCTCTAATTTATGTAGGAGTAACTAGTTGAAATAAAATACTGATGGGCTGTAATCAGCTGCTGCTGGTGACTACGATAATTTACTTAATCAGGGGCTTCAGGCTTAAAAAAAGACTAAGGTCTTAAAAATAATGACTATAGTAACAAAAAAGCCTAACACTTTAAATTTATAATGACAAACCCGTTAAATTCCTGTTTTCTTAATGCAGTTTTAAAAAGGATTCAATAGGTTTCAATTTGGATCTCAAAACCTAATATAATTCTTGGGAATACTAACAAATGTTCTCTAAGTAACTTTAATTTAATTAGTTTTAATACAATCTACTCACTTAGAAGGGAGTTACTTTATTTTTTTTATAACACTGGAGGTGGAATACTCTTAGATTCTTTTTCTCGTCTATTTTTGATCTTCTGAATCACGGCATTTTTGTATCACACCACAATATATAATTATATAATTAGGAATACTGTAATCGAAGCCTGTGACCTTATCATAAGTTGTTGATACCCTCATCAATGATTCTTATTTTGTTTACAAGTGAGTGAGTTAGTTAATTCTGCTTTGTTTAGCTGCCTTGGCCACAGAATATATATATGCTATCCATTCCGAACAGAGACTACACCAGTATATACAAATGTACTCTGTGGACTACACTATAGTATTATTGGTAGTAATTATAACACATCATGGCGCCAAGTCCCTTTCACGGAGTTTACCACAGAGTTTACTATGTTAGCTACAGAGTACTATTACTCCTAATGGAAATACCATAGAGTAGCATATATATAGGGTAAGGTTAAATATAAGGTGGAAAATACTTATTTCGCACTGAGGTATGGTGCAGTTTAAGCGCTACGATACATTCGATACCAGATTTCTTCTAGAGACAAAGTGAAAGTATTAATGATTTTAGATATTGTAATTTTGGCCTACAAATCACATCTTGAAGATTACCAGTACACAAGGATTTCCACTAGTTTTTATTAACTCAATTATAAGTTCTTTATCGGCTAACGCTTTTTCTTTATCTGCCTATTAAATGTCTCACAGACTGACGTCGGGGATATCTTTGGTATGGTGTCAGGCTAATTAATTTCGCTCGCTATTTACTTCGAAAGAACTTACGAGGTACAGATCCCTGGCACATATCTACCTGTTGACCCTTTTAATTAATGAAACTTGAAGACCTTGAGGAAGATTTTCAACCTCGACAGTTAATGCTGTACAATTCAATAACCATGTAAATTATGAATGCAATTTTACTCTTTTATATTTTTATATAATTTGTGTAATGTTAAAGTTCTCGTCGCTACTTATGTTAGAGAAATTATGTTAAATCGCACCTTTAGAATGAAAGTGACTTAACTCAAAATTCCTGAAATTCCAGATTTTACTATAAATTTACTTAAAAAAGCCTACTCTAAAACCCCATGGTGAAAAAGAGCCCGAATTATGAGTGAGAAAGGGAAAAAGAGAAAACGTCATACATCAGTCTCTTTAAATTTACTCAAGACCATACATTTTTTAAAACTTTCTTCGTCATTTCCCATAAATTGCAATTTTTGAGTTAAGTCCCTTTCATTCTAAGGATGCGAAATTATCTCAAACTATTTCATTTAATTAATGAGACATGGCGCGTCTAGTTCAGATAAATCTAATTATAATTCGTTTAACTTTATAGGTAATGTCATTTTTTGCTTCTACCAACGGTTCGAAAAGAACTCCTCAATACATCTTTTAAAGAACATATTGTAATTACAAAAGTTTGAACCTGTGCGAAACTGGTTTGGATACTATTATTTCCAGGCGTCCGACATCATAAACAACAACACGTTTACGGGGCGTAACCGGCTTGGAATTCTATTGGTAAGTCGAAATAAACACCAGGCCAGCCTAGCATTGCCATACTGACCTGCGGGCCGTACGGATGTCCTTTTTCTGTGGCATCGAGTAAGTGCTGTTATACTAAAGCAGAAATTGTTCGCATCAAGTTTATACATTTAAAATGTAGATTTACGACGTGAATTTAAAAATAAACAGATTCCACCCGTGAACAATAGCTATTATCTTGACTGGTTGATATCAAACTGTGATTACTATTGTACTATGAATTGCATATAAAGCAGTGAATATAAATGTATTGTTGTCTAATTAAGTTCATTCTCTTGACTGGCTTCTTCAATTCACAGTAGATATGTTGCTTTTGTAGCAAGAGGTCCAAAACAATCTTTTGGTTGAACTGATTTAATTGCTAAGTTATGTATAACTGTAACTGGAAATTCCAATGTAGACAGATTTGTTATCGATACAGAGGCCTAATATTTTTTGGTTATTTGAAAACACAACACTAATATATGATGCTTGTTATATTTAGAACTATGACTCACATCATGATACACATCACGTCTAGGATACTTTTATCACGGGAAATGGATATGTTCTCAAGGAATTATCTAAAATGAAGCGACGGCGGGTTAGTATCCGGAATTAAAAACACAAATATTCATATTAATTTTATTTACCCTTATACATTATTGTATCATTAAATAAATTAATACAACAGTGCCCCAACCGTTAGTTGCGTTCAAGTTTTCGATGTTTTCATTCATCCCATAATTATCCCACTGCTGAGTTCGACTCCTCATGCCGGCCCAGCGCAAGTTGGTAGATTTTGCAACTAAAAATAGCTAAGACGGGTTTTTCGCGTATCTAATACGTTTATTTTACATTTCTGGCACTCAAGGCCGAGAAAGATTTCTTCTATGGCAACACCGCACCGTCAATTGTCTTAACGTTCTGGCGCATACTGAGCCACAATTAACAATACAAGCCAAGCTAAAAAGTACACTATCACCATTATATACTTAGAATTATTGGTAATATATTCATAACATGGTATAACTTCATACAATATGAGTCAAGACTAGCGTACCGACAAGCGGCCGACATGGACCATAATCTACAAACAAACATTTATAACAGATAATCATTAAGACACTATATACAATATGAGGTATTTAGGAGATAACATCTGACAAATCATTAATTGACAACATTAAGTTTGAAAAGCGTGTCATGACAAGTACTGAAATAATCTATAACGAGAACAACGAGAAATCATTACACAATAAGAGACGGCGCCACGGTCTTCTTGAATCACGAGAATAACGATGGTAGCATCTTGTCCCTATACAGTATATAAAAATCTCATCAACATTTAGACGGTCCACGGCTAGCACCGACCTCTCCTCGCCTTGTAAGTGGCATAATTATTACATTCATGTTGTTTTTATTGATAGCATGTATAGTAATATTTTAGTTATTTCTAAACGTTCCCAAATACTGACACCTCTTGCACTAGGACACTAACATTTTCTAACATATCTTTATAATATATATACATATTTCTAATTTATCTGTTTGTCTTTGAATCGACCGTTGTGCGTCAGAACGCGTGCAGACGAACGGCACTAGCTAAAGTCAAACATTCGTATACACTAGGTAACTTAAGGAATTCCTTAAAAGTATTATAAATTTAAAAGTGAAGATTCTATCGAAGTTTACGGTGAAAATCGTCTTTCGCAGTGACGCGTCGTTTATGTAGAAAATTATAAAATTAGTTATTGCGGATAATTTTTGACATCTATGCCGTAATGTGAGATAATTGAGGCGCTACATGTTGCTGACAACATTAAGAGCGCTGCAAACGCATGTTCCAAAGGTGTGTCTAGTAGAGATTAACGTTTTCTTACTACATATTCACGTGGCGGTACGGGAGCGGTGCGGTATAAATTCGGGATAATCTTTTCACGCAGCGTGACGTCAACACGAGCCTCCATCACCATGTGTACGTACCGTACACTCACAGTATCATAGACAATAGACCGGCGTGTCACGTATATATTTACTAGAAAACTATTACTTCAACACTTTCTATTGATGAATCAAACGGGAACCGCTACTAACTTTAGACCTAATATTAAGACATTTCGACAAAAAAATTATATTCGTTTTGGAGATATTCAGAAATTAAAAGAGTTAACGCACATCGTTTCAAAAACTGACGACGCGGTGACAAAATATATTGTTCCGTAACACTCGCCAACTATCACATAAATAATGTTGTCTTATTTTGGTGAAGGTAACATCCCGATGTGTCCACGTCCAGCGTCGGTTCACAGCTTGCAGTGGGCGCCCTTCCGCGGCACGTTGGTGAAGGGCGCGGGCAGCGGGTACAGCCGCCGCCGCGACTTGAACTCCACCAAGTCCGTTATTCTGGTCGGCTGGAACAACGTAAATACTTTAAGTGCGTTGTCATCCACACACGTACATCACAGAAAGTCGTACGTCAACATGCAACTTTCAAACATGTCAAAATACATATAAAAATGCTTATATTTTATTAATGTTGTTCTATTAAGCCGACGACGACAAATGGCTATAGACTTAGAGAAATTAAATAGCACGCAGACATTTTTACAGTGCACGCATTTCACCGAGAAGTGAGGGGCGCTGCAATCCAAGAACATCTATCACCGATGTGAACCACGACGACAGTTTCGCTACTTCTGAGAAAATGTATCTAAGTGTAGTGTTAGCCCTACAGACAGCTACTGAAAGTCTGTCAACATACCTCCGCTGTCGCCGAACGCGGGGGCCGCGCTTCTTCCTTCTTTTTGCCAGTCTCTCCCCGCTCGTTCCGCTCCTCGGCACCGTCCGACCGGCGGCCGGCTCCTCCCTCCGCCGTGGACACCACGTACACCGACAGCTTCTGCCTGTCAGCCGACCCCGCGCTGATGTGCTTCTGTTGACGGACGCAAGCGTGTATAAAAATGATTTAATTAAATTGAAAGGTTAACAATGCAATACACCTACCTGGTCCAGTAATCGGTGTCGTGTCGGTGGTGCATATTGAAAACGGATGCAGTGCAGTATATGCAGGAACGACTTCTAATCATCCGCGGCCAACTGCCCGACGCGGGTGTCCGGCGTACTCTACATCTCTCTCTCTCTCTATTCCGAAGTGGACTGCTGGAGCGGTCTACGACCAACCCAAACTTCTAGTGTCGGTAACGATAGCGATCGGAACCTGCAGCTGAACGTGCCCTTTTCGAAGCACGAAATATTGCAAGATATTTTGTGCCACCAGCGGTCACCCGACCGATATCAGCTCCAGCTCGCTCAACTCTTGTCGATCACACAAGACCGACACGAGCTATTGGGCTATAAGCGATAGCGAATCAAAGTTGCAGTAATAAAACTTGGTAATGAACTATTACGAAGTCGTTCACTGTAACCACACTGTAAACTAGCGCTCGTCCCAATCCCATGACACCTACAACCAACTAGCGATTCGAATCAGATTTCTTCTTTCCATCTTTGTCTAACAAACAGGCACGTGTGCACGTCTGTGTACATACGCACACATATACGAACACAGTGCCATTACATTCTAGAAAAACAAGATGAAGTAGTCTTTTATTCTGTTCGCCATATAATTAAGTGAAGGGCCCGCGTCTTGCGGGTCCATCACGAACGCACCTTGTAGAACTGAACGAGCTCCTCCTTGGTAACAGTGTTCAGCTGCTCTACTTCGACGCGCGCCCGGTCGAAGTTGTACACCTGGGCGGGCGGACGAACGACAGTTAATATGATGTACATCTTTACCGATAACAAAACTATAACTAGGCCGATTTTTTATTTTTTCAATATTTTATTTTTAAATTAAATGAAGAGAGGCTTTATTATCGATAAATAACAATTTGTTTCTTGTCGAGATATTTGTCAGTGTCTTTGCTATGGTATCTGTAAATGACAGCCTTAATAAAACAGATTCAGAGTAAACAAACTAGATGGCGCTATTAAATAATATCATTTATCCTGAATCTGGTATATTGAGGCTGTCATTTACAGTATAATCGTCATCAAACCACTGGACACGTTAAGCTAAAACTAAGAATATATATTACTGATTTAAATTATTAAACACCAGATATCAGACACTGGTATATAACATACATATATATATAAACTTTTTATAGGTAGTCCAATGAATAAATGAATTTAAAATGTACATTATAAAAACATAACCTAAAACAATAAGTTCTTTGTTTCTATCTTTCCCGGCCGACAACACATTAGTGATATGCCATTGGTGTTACTCATGTCCGTGGGCGACGGTGACCACTCACCATCACGTGGGTCGTCTATTAACATAAAAAAATTGGAGTAAAGTTCGTAGATCAAGTTTTCAATGCATGTTTGGATGCAGGTAAGATTTGTATAGGTACGGAAGTATCGACCTGCGCAGTGATCTCACTCCAGAGCTGGGAGGCGCGCGCGGCCATGCGCTTGGGCCGCTCCAGCCGATGCGCCGCCAGCGCGGCACGGTGCTTCACAAACTCCTCCTCCGGCATGCGCTCCAGGTACTCCTGCCGTCAAATTCACCGGATACAATTACGTATACCTTAATTATTGTACTATTAATTATTATTGTATATTATTCTTATTGTTATAGATATTTTCCTATTACTACTATAGCTGTGTCGGTTTACCAAATCTGATTTAATAGCCGTTTTGACTAAATGTCGCTGGACACTGTACCACGACCGTGACAGCGATTCTCGTATCGCATCATCTCGGTAGCGATCACGTTCGTTTGACGGCTGTACCATATAGTCGCCGACGGTGTATGCAGTATAAGGAGCTACCTGGGCGCCCTTCAGGAACGCCTCGATCCTCTGCTCGAGGTACGCCGGGTGCCGGTCGCTCTGCACGATGATGCGCAGCCCCTGCACGCCGTTGGAGCGCCGCACGCCCGAGAACACGATGTAGCCCAGCTGCTCCTATAGAAATGACGTAGTGTTTTAAAGTTCTGCCATCGCAACGGCTGCTTTTGTTGACGGATACAATTTTTTTTATTACGCATTAAAATGACCAACGGGCGGGTGCGTGGATTGCAATTTAATATGTTTAGTTTAAAATAGTAAAAAATTATATACGTCTTCTTCATAATAATCTATCACCGGACGGACGGACCGTCGTCAGTCCGTCTCAACCGGCACCTTAGCGGAGTGTTAACTTAGAAGCTGAGCCGGAGAAAAGGAATAAGGCCAAGTCGCGATACAAGTGTAGTGGTTTAGTTACGTATTCACCACCAACTGACTCCGAACGGTCTAGTGGAGGATGCCAAATGAAACTATTCTTTTACTGTTTGTTACCGAGTACTGCCAGCACTTGATATGCAGCCGATTCTTTGTCTCTAAGACGACGTGATACCTATCGACACCGTCTTCGGTGTTTTAAATTATCTCCATAAATACGTAGCTTTGTATTATTACGACAGCCGCGGGTAGATTTGTTACAAATGTTTTGAGAAGTACTTCACTCAGCTGCTACACTATAGGTAGATAGGCAAATATGACATTGCTTCGAAAAAATTTTGTTTGAAGTCTACTGGCGTTACATGAGCTTGGTGGTCTGAGATTTCGAATAAATTATTAGACCCAAAATGCTTTAATGCGGTTTATTTAAAAAATGTTGTATCTTTTAGATCTACTCAAAATCAATATCTTTGTAGTACATGGTAGTTACGTATAATAAAATGAGCCGCGGCGCACACGGATAAAGCAGTTCGGTAGCGAATTTATTCTTCTAACTTACTTTACAAATATCTATATTAGGGATGTATGGATATGAAATTTCGGATCTGGATATCGATATATGAATAATGTTTTACCGGTTTCGGTTACGGATATGATTTCGGGTTATCCGATTGTTTCGGATAATTTCAGTTACGAATATTAGATGACGTTGGACTTGTAAAAAACAATTTATTTACGAGGTAGCATCTTGACTTTCGGTCTAGGTATTATTTGGTATTATAGTCGTGGAAAAAAATCTTTAAGAATTAAAAAAAACTATCTAAAGATGAAAGGGACGCGGCAAGTGTATTGGTGCAGATAGTGAAAACCTGTCATGACATGTTTCATTTACTCTTTCCCTATCCGAAATTATACTTATTTATCGGATTCGGATTAAAAACAAGTAGACCTAGAGAAATTCAATTATGAAAAATGGACAGACACGCAGATACATATGACATGAGAGTGATAATATAGGCCGTTACGCGCACGCACCTTCGTTCTGAGCACGTTGAAGCAGGACTCTCCCAGGGCCTGCGCGAGCAGCTCGAGCGTCACGTTGGCGCGCGCCGCACGCACGCCGCACGCGTAATACAGCGACGCACACGACGACTTGTGCACGCCGTTTTCGCACTCGCGCATGTACCACGTGCCTGGACAAAATTATGCATCACGCTCGAAGGACCAACTATATCAAATATCTTGTTCTTTTCGGCCGGGCAATACATAATAACGAAATACACATTACATTGCACTGGCCAAGTGCAGATTGGCATCTCACATACCTTAAAGAACACTAATTAGCCCGTGAAGTATGTATGTTGCACTAAAAGCAAGCGGTGCCTAATGCCTTATAACTTATAGTTCAGTGCAAGATTCAAAAGCCGGTCCCCGTGTGAGACACGTCCCGCTGTTCGATCACTGCCTGTTATACAGTTTGTAAACACCTTTTTATTAAGGTCTATAAAAACTCTTCGTACTTGCATGTTCCTCCACACGCGACATCCAAAATGCGAACTTGGCAGAGCACAAGCACCGGCCGACGGGCGACGGGCGCCAGACGACAGTTATTAATAACCTGTCCGACCTAGTTGATATTATAATTGCAGTGGATTACGATTAAGTAATCACAGCCATCCTAGACTCGACACCGACATCAACAAAACCCCGAAACCCCGTCGCTTGAACATTAGTACGAATAATGAAATATACCATTAATTTAGTTCGCACATATCATCCTCAGTTTATTAACGATTCCATCATGATTCATATGGACCTCATAACAAAACCAGCTAATCTAAAAATCGGTATCTATTTGCAGCCATTAAACAAAAAGTGTTTTGTTCACTAAAAGTATTTATTTTTCATTAACCTATATAGACGTAGCAATCTACCTTCCAATGCACCTGGTGGTTGCCGCAGCTATTGTCATAACACGAAGTCTGAGACAGGTGTCCTGCTGAGCCGCAGTTCGTCTTTATTGCGAGCACCAACCGGGCCCAAACTCACTGTGCTACTGCCACACTAATTTACCTTTCTCAAGCTCCACCTCCCTGTACAGCAGCAGCTGCTGAGCGAGCAGGGGCGTGGCGTCCTTAGGCAGCCTGTCAAACAATTTTTTTTAAAACATTTACACGCTCACAGCCCCGCATTAGGATTCCCCGTGTTGCAGGTGGCATTGACATACGCAAATATTATATTACAAACACCCATGACCCGAAAACAAACATTTATATGTCACATAAATGCCGTGTCACATATGCCGGGAATCGAACCCGGGACTCCTCGCTCGGCAAGCAGGGTTACTATCAACTGGGCTATGGGGTCGCCGAATTTTATTATAAGCTTCACGCTGCTGGACTACTACCACAGTGTAAGAACTAAGCTATCGCATGGGAACGTTGCGTTTAATGATGACGTAGTAAAACCACAGCCTAACGGAATCTCATATAGTACAGAGACGGTTAAACGGGAAGATCGTGAGAAGCGGGTGAGCCGTGGTGCGATCCCGGATTTGTAACAGAGCTCGGGTACGAACGGTGAGGGTGAGCGCATTATGAAATTATACCAATGGCACGAATAACTATAGGCTTTGTAAATTTTTTTGATTTACGTGATATTGATGTCATGATACCCAATCGAAATAACATGTCTACAGGACATGAGTTTTTCATCCAACATTCGAAGTGATGCATCACTGTAAGTTCTTACACTTTAGTAAAACTGTCAACTGGTGTAGAACTTATTTAGTGTATTTACAAATATAGAAGTCGATAGCGTGCCCAAACTTCACATTTACTTGCGAACAAAAATTTATACTCGCTAAAATTAAATCTGTAACCACGGTGAGTTCGCGTCACGTGCGAAGCGACGCCGCATGTCGCTATCGTTTCACAGGGGTTATAGAACTGACTGGTTCTCGATGTGGTCGGCGGTGCGCAGCGCCCTCTGTCGCGTCAGGTTGCCGAACATGAGCCCCTCCACGTGCACGCGCCGCATCAGCCGCGCCGCGAACTCGTCCAGCTGCTCCGGGGTGATGCCTGGAGAGGCAACCGAACAATGCAACAACACAATACACAAAATGAGACATTTGGCAAACACGTTGATGTATAACTTAAAAAAAAAACAGCATTGGAACGTTGATTTAAAATGAAAAATTTTCAAAATGTATCAAAGTGACAATTAGTGCGCCGGTCACGTTGTTCTAGTGAGCTAGAACTGATATACTCGGTGAGGTCAGGTAGGTCATAGTGTTATGTATGTAGGTATCCGTCGGTTTATATTATAGTTCTTTAGCCAAAGAACTGATAAAATAACTACACTGTGTTTGTTGAGACAGAGTTCTAGACGCGTCTTTGTTATTAAATGAGTGTCAGAGTCAAATAGATAGTCGAGTCGAGTCGAGCAAACATCGTCTTGGACACCGTCAGTGTGCGTGCGGAGCGGTCGTGCGTTCATTCAACAAACTATGCGCGCCGTGCTGTACGTACGCTCGGCGGCCTCCAGCAGCTGGCAGCGCGTCCACACCAGGTCCGACAGACACAACGCCTGCTGGTAGATGGCGTGCTGCAACGACGGAAACAACACCCGCCATTTATTATTACTACTGTTACTTCTATTATTAATTTTAAGTTTCTTAGACGTCATTCGCGTGAACATTTTGTGCTGTCAATTAAAAAAAAATCTCGATAAGCTTGAAATTCTGAATAAAATTTAAATTTTTATGACTATATAAGAAACAACGGTTTTAATTAATAAGAAAAATATATATGTAGTGCGGATTTATAATTATGAAATTTCTCTTCACGTACGCCTCCTGTTAAATCTCAAACAGATACTGTAAACATAGAGCTCGGGACAATTGAATCGTTCGATAGCATCGATTAATCGTTAACGAGTCCCCAGGGCCATCACGACCGCTCACCTGGTAGGGCTGCTCGGCCTCGAAGTTCCGTATGGCTCGGACGTGGCTCTCCTTCATGACGGCGAACCGCTGCGGGTCCGCCTTGAAGTGGACGATGTGGTCCACTATCTTCTCCAGCAGCACGTGTTGTTTGTCGTCGTAGCCCTCTATCGTTATCTGTTTTAGTTAATAATAATAATGAATATCACGGCTTAAATCGTTACGGATGCGTGTAAAATATTTGTTAAATCATCAGCAACATGTCGAGTCGACAACAGAGTGCACCAAGAAGCGAGCCGCAAGGTCAGCGTGACGAAAATTCGGCAATACCTGCCTTCGCAGTGTACATAGCAAACGACACATGAATACTGTTGAAAACAACAAACGCTTTAGGATATATTTTTTATTATCTGTTTGCATTTGTTATCTATGCCAACTTATTTTTGTCTTCCTTCTATGAATAAAGCCGTTCGCGGGTGCACGCATAAGTTCTTTTATTTTTACATCCAAGCTACATAAGTACCACACGAGTTACACATCTTCATCAAACACACTCACACTGAGGCCGTACTTGGCGTTCCCGAGGCTCCAGCGCAGGCCGGCCAGCTCGGCCGCGTACGCGAACTGCTGCAGCGAGTCGCGCAACAGCAGCACCCACACCGACGTCAGGTTGCAGCTCGCCGGGTCCGCGTACGCCAGCGGGCTGTCGCACGACGGTTGTTAGTAAATTAACAAAATGTGCCACTTCTTCATGGCCCCGTAGCCCAGTCGGTAATGACTCGGATTGCCGAGCGACGAGTCCCGGGTTCCGATCCCGGCCGGGGTACATTTATGTGACAAATAAATGTTTGTTCTCGAGTCAGGGGTGTTTGCGCCGTCATATTATATCTACGATCATGCCACCCGTTATGTGGCGAATGTTAGTGTGAGGATGTGAATGAGTGAACGTTTATCATTATTGTTTTTTTTATAATGCCACACGATGAACGGACAGATTGGCGGTGTGATGGCTCGAGTGACCACTGTGCTTGTGCATCTACAGCATTAGGTAACCGATAGTATTACTGACCTAGAAGGAAGTGGTAAGCCTGTTTTAAACTAACTCCAAATTGCAACTGAAACGGATTAGAACTTAAAAACAATGGAACTAAAAAATTATGGAAGTATCCTGGGAAACCCCCCGGGCTTAATGTAATATAATAAACGACGATATGTTTGTATGTACGGGACGCGGTATCGCGCGGTATCATTTTACCTGACTAGATCCAAAGTGACGAACGCCTTCGGCAGCAAATATTCGCTGTCCCTCTTGTACCACAACCGCATCAGGGGAGTGTCCTGTAATGAACATGATTACATTCATTTTAACTGTATTCAATAGAAATAAGCTTCTGTGAAGGAAACCGTTGGAACTCAGCGAGCACATCTGAGACCACTTAGTATTAAATTAGTTTGTTCAATCTTAACTTCAAGACATATATTATTTATGGCCGAATGAGAATAATCGATTCCGGTCCTTATTGACATGCAAAACTAACGACAAAACAAACCGCTTCATCAAAGTGTAAATAAGCATAAAAAGAGGGTCTACTTCAGGTCCAGCACTGCCTTGGCGATTCTTCAGGGGTTGCAAATGTCCAAAGGCAACGGTGACATTTAACACCACCTCGCTCGGTAACCTTTCTGTAATCCTTAACAGTATATCAAAGTGCCCACGAACTTCACCTTGATGATGACGGGCGCGATGGAGTCCGCGGTGGGGTCTCCGGGGGGCTCCAAGTCGAGGCGCGCAGGGATGAACTCGTTGGGAGGAGGGAGATGCAACTCGGCAGGAGGCTCCGCCGCCTTCCACTCCTGGAAGTTACGTACTGTTACGTACTTGCGTGCGTGCGTGCATGCCTCTGTAACTTATATTTAGAAACGGAACAAAGTGACATGTATAGCGATAGTAACTCAGTTTACACCTAGTTCACAAAGTTACATCATAAAGTTTTTATCTTAAAATGAAAAGAAGTCCAAGACATTAGTTAAACTGTACACTGTACCGTACACACACGTTCGTAATACAAACGTGTCTTATGTAGTTTTACCTCTATTTAACTTTCTTCCAGGTCTCACGTCGGCAACTACGTATCGTTCGTCCACACCGCCTCACACTGAGGCTGTTATGGAACATCGTCATTCGATCTACTACAGATCTGTTCATCGATTGCCGCGTGACACTTAAATGTAAAAAGGAAGTTAAATTACGTAGACCTTACGTTAATTTTGGACTGATCGATGTCTTCTTGTAAATACTTGGTGCCGTACCACGGCTCCGTTTGCGTGCACTTTTCAGCGAAACATCTGCAAAAGTTAAACTTAAAATAATAGTTACCCAACCCTTATGACGAAAAGAACACGCGATAACTTTCCATGCGAAGTAATTACACGGCTGACTGAAAGTGTCGGTTTGTGTAGGTGGTAATTGCGATGTCATTATGTTGTTTTAAAATCATAAGGGAACGGGATCACGTTACGAGAACGGGATCACGTTTCTAGAACTAAGTCTAGCACTGCACCTCCGATGTTATACCATCACGGACGTTTTCACGGGTCGCCGACGCGAGCTTAATTTAAAAACGCCCCTGGGAGTCGGCCGGACGTGTTAATCTACAACGAGACACCCACTTGGCCACGACGCCGACGCGCACGTTGTCCGGCACCAGGAGCGCGAGCAGCTCCTCGATGAGCTCCGGCCGCCAGTCCGTCATCAGGTAGTACGCGCTCAGCACGTCCTCCATCGGAAACTCCTGTACAATGGATTTCGCTTGGAAATGTGTATGAGACACTACTTGTTATTAATGAAAAATTACGGAAGGCACAGTGCCCTGTCTTGTAAAGGTATCCAGAATTTTTCATTTTATTGTGAACATTTAAAGACAGAAATTTCAAACAATATAAATATTAGGATAGTCTCTGGTGAGGGTTCATTTTTAGGGCACTGCGTTCTAGTGTACAAAGCGGTGCAAGCGGAGAGTGTTAAAAAGCAAGATTAACGATAAATTTATTTGCTTCGTGGTAAGCAGTAAAGGATATGAACGAATTTGAAGAAATACATGAAATCCTTTTCTACGTCAACACTCAATGCGCTGAGTTGGGAATTGCCGTTCCAGTGCAATGGGGCAGTGTGGGCGACATCACCTGTAACAGGTGCACGTGTCCGGTGACGACGTGCCGCGGCTCCTGCGTGTCCTTGAAGCGGAACTCCATCGCCATGAGGTCGCGCTGCTCCTCCCACACCCAGCGCTGCGAGCCCGCGCGTCGCACCATCTCTATGTACTGGAGTGGGACAACAATTGACTGACAACCACCACACTTATTTTATTTGTCGACGAACAAAGTACATTGTGAAATTAAAATTTTCTCTTAATACATTTCTACACATTGTATCAGTTCCTAGTTTCGTATCGATGCACCCACCGACAACAGAACATAGATTTATTCGTAATGAGAAAAGGGAAGTATTTGCGGTGTA
>PDGT01000094.1:561521-586618 GCA_003671415.1 Megathymus violae
TATACATATATATATATATATATATATACACATATATATATACATATATATATATGGACGTGCAGTAATAAATATAAATTGCAGTAATCCAAGTGGTGGTGGAGGATTGGTAGCTGACCTGGAACACGAGCTCCACGATCTCGTCGATGTGCTCCGTGCCCCGCTCCGTCAGGTCCACCTGCACACCGAAGAAGCCGAAGCCCCGGGCGCCGATTCGGGTCCCGCCCACTAAACTGAAAACGGTCACGTACTCCTAGTAGAAAGTTGTCGGAGATAACTAATCTTATATAAATAGTATGCAGTCCACGCCCAACACCGAACTTACAAAAACACAAAGCCACTTGAAAGATCTTGCTTCACGGCCATCGTAGGTGTTGTAGAGAATCTGTTCAAATTTAACCGTTCTAGGGTACCAACTAAATCTATTGAGTGTTGACAGTTCTTCTTTTCTTCTTCTCCTAGAAACAAGCCAATCTCCCCCGCTGCATCCAGGTGAATAACGGACGAAGCTATGATGCCAGGATCCTCGTGTAAGAGCTTCCGGTGTTTTTACACGGTGGTAAAGTTCTTTACTTGTCTGGCTAGCTACTACATTCCTTGATACAAACATGCAATGTCTCAACACACGTCCGTCGGTATGTCAAATAGCCTGTTAACTTGTGCGGCAATGTGTTGGTGATGCCTTCAGTAGTGGTTTGGTTCCGGATGTCCACGGCAGAGAGGCGTCAGTTGTTCAGTCTACTCATTTAAGTTTTTGAAATAAAGTAAAAACACTAAAAACTAAATCTCCACCAATAACAACCTACAGCTCAACGTGCCTTATGAAGCATTGTCTTGATGTCATCGCGCGTGACCGCTAACCCGACCACCTTTAGAGCACACCTAATGTCACTGAACACCGCCAGTAAGTTGCAGTGGTACTAGTTTGCGACGTGGGTTACTTCGGATAATCTATGGACTTTGACGTCTGTCAAATGTGCGACATGTATTTAGCAGCGAGTCGGCGAGTTCAAAGGTACCTGTTGCACCATCCTCTGGCTTTGAGCGCAGACAGTAGACTCCCCGGACCTTCGTGACCCAGCAGATGTGAAAGGTAGTGGCCAGGCTGGGGATGGACAATACGATCTATCACTAATTATACATATCAGGTATAACTTTAAGGGTATCTTATCCTACGTTAATAACATATAACTGGCCACCTACCCTTCCAAAACCAGTTACGAAATAGTCCACCTCTAACGCAAGAAGAAATACACACCAGCAATTGAATGAAACATAGATTTAGCAACTACATAATAATATGTAAACTATATACTATTAACAGTATACAATGAATTGCAAAGTGGTTGGACGAAGCAATGCCTTGTGTGGCAGCAACAGGGTGTGGCGATGGTAATCCATACCAAGGTCTTAACAAGTACCACGCATAAAAAAACGCTGAAGCTACTTTTGTTACAGCTGCGGCGATGGTATGTCTGGTCAAAATTTACATAAGTCCTACCAATAAGTACCAGGCAAACATACATTGCAAGCGTCTCACACGTACGAACTCACCCCGCTTTTGTAATGTTTCCGTGTATCCGGTATGGGGAAATCTATAGACAGGGAGCGGAGATCCTTCACGGGCAGACAGTAGGCGCGCTTCCGGCGCCGCGCGTCCGGGAACGGATGGTCGGGCCACGTGGGGGCGCGCGTCCCGCGGTCCACCACTTGGGAGAACAGGGGCACCACCATTTCTTCAAGCTCCTCGAGGCTTTCTGGACAATGTTTTTGAACAACTTAGTGAGTGGCCACTGCAAACCACGGTAATCCACAATCGACATACATGAAGCAAGCTTTAACGTTATAGTATATAACTGGGCAAAATAACAACGTAATGTACAAATAGAAAAGTACATAATACATACAATTAACCGATAAAAAATTTACATAATTTGAATACCTTTTTGGACCATTTGCTTAAGGAGCAAGAATCTTTTATGTGGGTTAATGTATAGTTTTGCAATAAAATTTAATAGTTCACTTATAAAAGTGTTATACGGAAGCAATTATAATGTAAGTCATTTATTCCTTACGACGTACAAAGTAATACGATTATTTGTGGTCGTTTATAGTTCAACGTGAGGTCTCATACCTTACACTCAATAGAAATTAGTACAGATTACAGATGATCTGCAGCCCTATAATCTATACTAATAAATAAAATTGGAGTGTCTCCTTGTAAAATTAAAATAATCGCATTTTACTACATGCATATGAATGTATATACGGTAGGTACGAAGTCGCGGGCACAGCTAGTCTTTATATAATATTATAAAGAGGAAAGCTTTGTATTTTTGTTGTTTGTAACGAATAATCTCAGAAACTACTGAACCGATTTTAAAGATTCTTTCACCATTAGAATGCTACATCATCCCTGAGTAATATAGGCTATATTTATTGCTAGAAAAATAAAGATCCTTGTTAATACTTCAGTAACGTGAACCAAGGTGTAAAAAAATTTTGTTTAAACATTTCTTGCATCGCATAGTTGCGGAAACTATTTATAAAGTACACCCGTGCGAAGCCGAAGCGGGCCGCTAGTACTCTATAACGTTCTCAGAGGTGCGTGAAGTACGCCAACCCACATTTGGGCCGCTCGACTCACTTGGTGAAATTAGACCCGAGCCCACCAGTTACCACCACCAGTACACTTATGACGATAATGAACATCGGCCAGCGGCTCACCCTTGCCCATGACGACCAAGGTCATGATGTTGGCGGAGTACCAGGCCTCGTGGAATTTAAGGAGCTCCTTCCTCACGTCGATTCCCTTCTGCTTAGGAATCGTCTCCAGTGTCTCCCTGTTCCCTGTAACATATAAATAGCTTTCCAATAAATCAGATTACACATCAGTGTATATTTTCCTCCGCGTATCTGTGTATAGCCCTGCACAATCTATAACACCTCTGAACTAATTAAAACACGTGAATCGTTCCAATAATGCCCAACATAACCTAGTGGGCATTAAGTTAAGCGAGAAGTACAGGAAAGGACAATAGGATTGACTTCATGTGTGACATTTTGACATTGGAAATGTCTCTTTGTTCGCTTCAGTGTAGGCTCTGACTTCACGAAAAAGTGCGATCCCCTTATATCTCAGAGAGTTGTGAAAGTATGATATTCAAAAAAGGCTCAAAAGACGCGTATTCACGAGAGCTGTAAGGTGCAAAAATAATTATTCGAGCAAGTCAAAAACGAAAATAAGTATGGCCGAAATAGTGGAAAAAAAATCAATTTATTCCGAATTTTTGATTTTGGCGCTCGATATTTTGGAAACGAAGAATGATATCAAAAATTTGAGAAAAACTCCTCTGAAAAATTTAGTCAGTGACAATTGAGCCTAAAACAAAGACGATCGGGTTAAGGGTTTGCACTGTAACCTAACCTTTTTGAAAAAATATTTTTTCGAATTCCGTAGATTCATTTCCAACGTGCTCGATAGTCGTGTGAGGCACGAAATCTTTGAATTTTTTTTGTTCGTCATTTAACGTCCACGCGTACGTGAATGCGTGCGCGTGCGCGCGGGTGTCCGTGTATAACAACATACCGGTGCCGAACTTGTGGTAGGGGTGCGAGGGGTCCGCCGTGCTCTTGTTGAGCTGGTCGAGCCGCCACGTGTCCGAGGCGGTGTTCTTCTCATGCTCCGAGTTGACGGCGCTCAGCTCCCTGCCCGTCGCCGACTCCGTGAACAGCGGCGATATGAAGAACTGCGCGAAGCTGTCGACAGATTCCACCAGCGGTCGAATGTTTAAACGAGCACTGGACGACAAACCATGGTGCCGGGATTACACTCGAGACGATTTTTTTACAATTTTAAAATTTTTTACAATTTTTGTCTGTCTGTTTGCTCCGGCTAATCTCTGAAACGGCTGGTCCGATTTTGATGGGACTTTCACCGGCAGGTAGCTGATGTAATAAGGAGTAACTTAGGCTACTTTTATTTCCACTTAATAACTTTTTCAATTCCACGCAGAGGAAGTCGCGAGCAGAGCTATTCGATAATATTTAAAGACTAAAGAAGCCACTCACATGTCCAGAGCCTCGCCGAGGTGCGGCGGCAGCACGTCGAAGTAGTAGGTGGTGTGGTCGGACGAGGTGGACGCATTCGAGGAGCCGCCGTGCTCCGACAGGAACTTGTTGTACTCGTTCTCCTGCCGACGACGCGTGTAGCAAGTTGGGACGTTAGTTTAAAGCTATGTTACGCATCCGAGTGATGGCTCCGTAGGTAATGTAGTAACCAGTGCCGTATTTATAGAGTGAATTATTTATATTTAAATATCTGGAATACGTTTGTCGGCCTGGCTAGTAGTTCGATGAATCGATGAACGATAATAAATACTTTAAAAGATATATTGTCCTCATAGTTAAAACGTACCATGTTAGCAATAATGTAAGTTTTAAAATTATGTGATATATTTTGCAACATTTGCATTTCAATATGATGAAACAATTTAAGAGCAATAACCTTACCTCTGGATATTTCTGAGTGCCCAAAAACAGCATGTGCTCACAGAAATGAGCTAACCCCGGCAGCTCGTCTGGATCGCTGAGGTAACCTGGACGACAGAGGATTTGCATTGATTTTCCCATGTCGCACCTTTAGAATGAAAGTGACTTAACTCAAAATTCCTGAAATTCCAGCTTTTACTATAAATTTATTTAAAAAAGCCTACTCTAAAACCCCATGGTGAAAAAGAGCCCATATTATGAGTGAGAAAGGGAAAAAGGGAAAACCTCATACATCCGTCTCTTTAAATTTACTCGAGACCATACATTTTTGAAAACTTTCTTCGTCATTTCCCATAAATTGCAATTTTTGAGTTAAGTCCCTTTCATTCTAAGGGTGCGGTATAATGTTTTACCATATATATTGATCGCAGTCTTGTATAGTTGATAGTATCAGGCGTTACTTTGCGGAAGTTCATTGTTATTAAATTAGTATTAATTTGCCTTGCAACAAACTTACGTTCCTTTTGGGAGGGGGGAGGTTCCATGCATGTACAGAAGTATATTCTATGACACATTGTGCTTGCGGATTATTGCAATTTGTTGTTTGTTGATTATACTAATTGAATAACGTGGTCTTGTAGTCTGTCTGTCTGTCTGTAGTATTTGCGTAGTCTGTTGTAAGCAACCGCAAAGTAGCTTAATACTGATTTAATACCAACGAATATCCTGTCACGCCTGGTACTATTAACTACGTGCAAGGTTCGCTGAATTGTACTGTTTAGTGGCCCTCTACAGGGCATATCTCTCCTCATAACCGTGAAGGCCTAGTACCTACTATATAGTGGAGTATCACGGTGCTCCAGTCCGGATCGACGGAAAGACTGAGGCCAACCAAGCAATCGGACGTTCTTATATTAGCCTCTGAAAACACTTAACGATAGACACCGACGACAATACGATTAAACGAAGCTAATTTTCGCCACAAGCGGTCACCCAGATTACTTTTGAACAATAACAATTGACATAAGCCATCCATGTGGCTATAAATTACAAAATTACTGCATAGAAAGCAAACATTAATTGTATTTTTCTAAAAGTATATTTTGTTCTAAATATAAAACTTAATAAAAAATATTTTTATAAATAGAAAACTCCAAAATTTTATATAACAATTTAGAAACACTGATAATTTTATATCATAAATATAAATATATTATGTTCTGATATTTATATCAATGAACATACCAACATTAACATCCAATGCTGCAGCAGATTTGTCCGTTTCGGGGTCGCTCACTAACAACACCTTTAGTCCATTGGATAGCTGGAGACCTCTGGAACAAACAATGTGTTTTATAAGAAATAAATGTTATATTGATCTTTATCGACTATGTCTATACTATGAATTCAGTCATAGGTGTATTTTATTTGTAGAAAATTGGAAATTTGTTTTCTTACTGACACTGAAGTGGGGCATACACTTGTGAACAACCACCGTAGTCCATGAACATAGACATCCAACTTCAGATACAACCAGCAACCCTAATTGGAGTGGATTACAGAATCATTATATAGGTATATCGACGACCGCATAGCCCGGTTGGTAGTGACCTTGCCTACGGAGCGAGGGATCCCAGGTTCGATTGTCGGCCGGGGCAGATATTTATGTGACAGATAAATGTTTATTCTCGGGTCGCAGGTGTTTGTGATGTGTATGTCCATGGCACTCGCAACACAGGGCAATCCTAATGCGAGGGTGTAAACGTTTATTTATTACTGGGCAAAGTAACCCAATTATGTATTAAGAATTAACTGACTGCCTCCTAAATTAATTTGTGCAATATTATTTCACCGATTATCAGGAAAAAAGATACAAATTACAAATACTCCACCAGACAATAGCAGTGTAGCATAAAACGTTTACACTGAAAAACATATGTATTGTGACTTACCTATATTCCCTTTTGTCCTCCTGAGACTTGATAATATTATCGTATCTCTTGAGAACGGCCGGGGTAGGGCTGTCACTGCCGGGGCCCCGTGTGTCGTTGGAACTTCTCCCCGCGCGCCCGGGAGGTTGGCGCGCGCACTGCGTCACCGTCATCCCCGATTGATTTCGTTTCTGGCTGTGTACAAAACTGGAAATAATAAGAAAGTGAGACTTATTATAATAGAGATTTTGAATAACATGAATGGTCAGTCAGGTACAGTACTGGTATTCGAACTTTTTCGTTAACTCAAAGGCAACTGGTACCAACAGGATTGGAATGAATGTGTAAGATTACCTCTGATCCTGACCAGTGATTATAAAGAGCCCATACAGTCTGAGACTTGTCATGTCTTGACATGTCCATGTTGATGTTAGCATGGAATGCAACATACTGCTAAATTCCTAAGAATGACAAGAATTTGTGAAGGTCTGTACATTGCAGGGATGTCATGGAGCTCCGTAACCGTAACCGAAACTATCGAATATCCGAAATAAAAATATATCCGTAATCGGAAGTGAATCCGATAAATAAGTTTCGGATAATTTCGCATAGCGGTCGAGTCTAAATAAAATACGTTGTGACAGATTTTCATCGATCGACACACACATTTTAGACATTTTTTATTATTTAATTTTTAAGGCTATTATTATTTTCTTCGATTGTAATACCACATAATAACTAGAAATAAACTCAAACTGTTACCTTGTAAATACATTACTTTTTTTTTTCCACTCGTCAATCATCTAATATCCATAACCAAAATTATTCAAAACAATCGGATAATCCGAAATAATTTCATATCCGTAACCAAAACCAGTAAAATATTATACATATATCCATATCCAGATCCCAAATTACATATCCATAACATCTCTATAGTACATTGTGCTTATTTGAAATTTGCTGTAGAATTTAGTGGCAGTTACCACTAAACTACACCAGTTGGTTAATTGCTTTTATCAGTACAGCTGACAACAGTACCATGACCTCTCAAGTCATACTTTTTGTTTAAAAATCATTCATCACTTCCCCACGGTCATTCCAATCACTTGGTGTTGGCACAGTGTATAGTTTTCTTTTCATTTTAAAAATATTACCTTTGATTTATTACTGGTAAAACCATAATCTTTAAGCTAATTAGCCTTACATATAGACATTAGTATATTAACTGCATCTATCTCTATTTATATCTGTATCTATGAATATGTGGGAATATTAATATACAAGGGCAATGAACCTCAATTAAATTTGTTACAGATATTGATTATTTTGCAACTAAAAAGAAACTATTTTGAACTAAAAAGTTGTAACTTCTCAATACCTAAGACACGAACTTAGTAAGCTAGTGATTTTGATAATACTATTGGGAATGAGCAGAAGTAATTTAATACTATTATATATATTCTGGAATCTAACTTTTTAGTAATGATACCTGATTTACTGCTAAAGTGATTTCTATTTGTTAATAGTGATAATCCCTAGGTGTAATATGTTTTTCATTATTTAAGTATCTGTTTAGACGTTACTGTGTATATTTTGAACAAGCCTTTTGAAGGAAGTTTAGCATCTGTAATTCTGTATGTATTCCTACATGCTTGCTTTACACATAGATTTCAAAATGAAATATTGAGCATTTTTGAGTTCATAGAGCTAATCCAGAAACTTATTAATTATCCTTCAAAATATGAATTAAGTATATTGATGTGGTAAGATAGTGCAGGATTTTAATTTGTTTTTAAGACTTCCCACTGAAAACAAGGAGACAGATGTCGTTCGTTTTATAAATATATTATTTTTAAAAACTAACAAACATAAGTTGACCAAAAGATTAGTTTAAAATTATTGTGAAAATTAAAATTTGGACATGATCACCTAATACCGCTAGGAATGCTCTAGCAGGCTTATTTACTTCGGTCTACGCATACTATTACACATTTTTAGGAACCCGCGCCTCTTAAATACAGACCTAATTTGGCATATGTAAAGTTAAGCAACATGGTAAAAATAAATAAATCAGCTAAACTGTATTAATTTAACGAGTTTTAAATCTCACCTTTAGAGTAAACCGCTAACTACTAGTTATTTACGATTCTGCAAGCAATCGATCACTATAACACTACAAGGCCATCAACATTAATAAAAACGCACTACAGAAACACACACATTTAAAATCAAACACATGTAAATTTATTCAAATGATAACTTTAAACCTAACCTATTGAAACTGGCCCGATAGGATATTGTTGGTGAAAAGCTGTGAAAGCCCACCAGAAGAAGTCTCCTGGATGCCAGCTTGAATGGTTTTAACTAATATTGTAGAAAATTTAAATAATTACAGACGACAATATTTATAAATCGCCAATAAAGTTAGTTTGTTGTGCAATCTAAACATGACTTAAAAGATAATTATACGTAATAATAGACTATGAAATTAGATGCGTAATGATGAAATGACTTCACTTGACAAACCATAGTGACAAACTATCAAAATGTACTCTGTGTGACAAACTAATATTACTGTATTTTTTACATAATTGATATTTGACGTTTGTTTTTTTGGCTCCGGATTCTGTCCTCCTTGTATACGAACAAACTTTTCCGAATACGTAGATCTTAATTCTAGACTTGTTGGGGATAATACTTATTTATATTTGATAAAATCGAGTTTGAGCAGCCGTGTCTGATATCGATTTTGAGTATTAGTGTTCTGTGGTTAAGGCAGTGTCAATGTCAACTATCATGATGCGATAAAATTAACATTATCATGAAATTGTCATCCTTATTATTGTATCCGCCAGTTTCAAAAAATTACCTAGTCTGTTAGATAATATCGTTGAATCACAAAAGTTGAACACATATGATCGAGCATATCATTAAGCACTAAATAAGTATTAAATGTGATATTTTATTCGTCTCTTACCTTTAGAAATCACCACTATTTGGCATGAGCTGTTAGATTTCAAAGCATCAAACACGGTGCACTTAAAATAAATCTCTTGCTTCAACGAAAACATCGTTAGGAAACTTTTAGATAGTTGTACAAGATTTTCAGAGGCGTGCATAAAGCCTGCCAATTCGAAGTCAACCAGCGTAGTGAACTGTAGCCCTTATCCCTCATATTGTGAGAAGAGACACATCCCAGAAATAGCATAAGTTTTCTTCTCTTGGCTATCGGTTTTTTAGACGTGATAACTTTTACTGAGTTAAATTAGATTCTGTTAAACTCCGTACTTAATTATTTATATAATAGAAAAGAATTCACTACCTTATTTATTACTCTACTAAAATATTTATTGAATTTACGAAAGCTCGTAAACAAATCAAAAGCTTTGATTGTGAGTTAATAATCAAAGATAATATGATTTCTGAGAGTATATTATATTGTGTTCTCGATTTTTTTTAATAATAATAAATATTTTACGATGGAACCACACCGTGTGAACGTTTCGTTCGTTTCATTGCAAATAACATTGTAATCGTTTTTACTGTAAACTTTGCTTAGTATTTATATTAGGCGCCACAGTAAATGTTATATAAATGTACTCTGTATTTTGTTAGTACAGAATATCCTCTGATTTTCTCTTGACAACAGTGATTGTAATATAAGTTATTCTATTATAATGCATTTAGGAACAAACTGAGAACATAACCGTCTTAACTGTGTTTCTATAATGACGTTCATCCTTTATACTGTGCAGGAACGGTTTCAGTCCCTCATTACAATCCATTATATTTCCACTAATTACATTATTATTAGAACCACTATTCCCACTACAACTGTGTCTGTAAGAGGAAAAAATTTAAAGAAATAAATGTGTTCGCCGTAGCCAGACAATATACAATATTTATAGTAGTGTAGTGTTTATTAAAAAAATAAATATGTACCAGAATAAAAGTGATGCACACACTCGTGAAACAAGAAATAGGCAAAATTTAGTGACGTCTTCGTATCGCCTTTAAAAGTTTCAGCGTTCCTTTATGGGGCTAGGAATTAGTTTTTACAATAAGGATCCAAAGTTGATACGTGAGTTACCCATTGGAATTCAAGCGACGCGTTAAAGAACAGCTTATAGGCTAAGGATTTTATGGTATAGATGAGTACATTAATGACAAGGACGCCTGGAAATAATAGTGTCGAAACCAGTTCCGTACAGGTTTAAACTTACTTTGTAATTGCCATGTGTTGTTTTAAAAGATGTGCCGAGGAGTTTTTTCGCCGTTTCTTCTCCTCAGTGTTAAAGCACCTTTTCGAAACAACTATTGAAATAATTATTCTAAGCAGTTGAATAGAGTCCAACACGTGGCGTAAAGACTACTGTAGGTACATGTTGAAGAAATCTAACGAATTTCATTTTCCTGTTTACAATATAAGTATATACATGATATATGTACATCAGTAAAGCGTGAGTGGTGATACGACAGCATTCCCGTTCACTGTACAATGTTTAAGTTTCACTCAGTAAATCCCAATAATATTAAATAATCAAACTCTCAATATATACTTGCAATAAAATTATAATGCCGCCGAATTAACTAAATATAAACTCACCCAAATTATATACCATTTATATTCTTTTCATCTTTTAACATGTGTCTATCAATGTTAATTCAGCTGGTTCCTTAGATATCCACACCAGACAAAAAACACATAAAATATGCTAATCTCGTGCAATAATTGTTACAAAAATTTTACTTACATATATCTACATATCCCTAGCATTTCATTTCGTATGCCGTTATTAGTTGGATTCTGAGATATTTCGATGATCAAAATGTTGACTTGTTGGTGAAAAATGTTGTTTAGTGTCAAATTTCAGCTCCCTATATTATAACTTTGCTAAAAATACATTAGAAAATGATTATGGTACTTCCCAACTTCAAATTCTAAAGTAGGGATGTGATGGATATGAAATTTCGGTTCTGGATACGGATACGGATCTGTGAATAATGTTTTACCGGTTACGGATATCAAATTATTTAGGATTATCCGATTGTTTCGGATAATTTCGGTTACGGATATTTGATAATTTAGGAAACGGTAAAAAATATATTATAATATATTTACAAGGTATCACTTTGACTTTATTTCTAGATATTATCAGATATTACAATAATCGAAAAGAACAATAGACGTAAAAATCAAATTGTAAAAACTGTCTAAAAATGTGAGCGACGCAGCTAGTGTGTCAGCTCGGCCGGGGAAAACCTGGCATAACGTGTTTTATTTAGATTATACCCTATCCGAAATTATTCCAAACTTTTTTAGCAGATTCGGTTACGAGATCAGATATATTTTTGTTTTAGATATCCGATAGTTTCCGTTACGGTTTCGGAGTTCCATAACATACCTATTCTTTTCTTAGGTATCTATCGCGATGGAGTCCCTGTGAGAATAGAATAATAAATTTTCTTAATAATAATTAAAAATTAAAAAAAAGCGAAGAATAATATCAGAATTACGTAGAATTCTAGTCTCTAGATCTGGTAATATAAGTTAACGAAAATATTGATTAATTGCATCCAATTCCAATACCTTCTCAGCAACAAACTCGGTGCACTGTCTACATTCATATTTTTCCTCAGTTAATTATTGCAAAATAAACCCATATTGATGTTATACATTGAACTGCTAAGCTTCGATAACTTCGGCGAGGTTATCAATCGAGGTGACGTCATCAATAACAACAATTTATATTAAACGCAGAGTGGCCGGTTAGTAAATTAGCCCGCTCTAATCAGTGGACACTTAATTAGCGTCGCTCTTAATTGTTCCAGAACAAATAACGTGTCAAAAGCTCGCGGACGAACTGAACAATTTAACTGAACTTGCATCACGCGAAATTAGTACTTAATTATTCGACTTGAATTCGATAGGGGAAAAACTTTGAAACGGACCGGTAGCTGACGCATTACACCACAGACTAACAATTTACATAATAAATACTCTAAAACAATCGTTTAAGACGCGTGCTGCTAGGAAAACGTCTCGATTCGGAGTGCTCATTTGTGTTATGATAACTTTATCGCGCTTAGAACTTCCTAAATATGTACCGTGTCGCAGTTTTTGTGTGTTTCTATCTTGTTCAGAGCTGTAGCTCACAGAACGAGCTGTATGAAGGTAAGTGTGTATTCTTGTTGTTTAAAACCAGTTTCTATACTAGTGGATAATGACGACTTTACGATTGGTAAACGGACGAATGAACATAATCTTGAGATCATTGTGTGTTATAATTATGTAAATAATTAAGTTACGTTCTTAAAATATAATAATGGTCAATGAATTGACCTCTTTTTCCTTAACTGCAAAAATAATTTCCATTAAGAATTCCTACGTCAGATGTAAACGGTAAATATTGAAGTCAACAAAGTATGTTATCCAACATTGTTGGAATGGGACAGCTTCGAAATGTGAGGGAAACAGATGTTATCTTATTGGAGATCTTCTACCGGCCACCGAAATAGGAGCTTTCTACTTTTGTTGGCCACTTAACCTGTCGTGGCGCCGTATGATCGCGCTATTTGAAATTACTTACTTTAAAGAAATAAATAACAGTGTTCATAGCAGTTCACAGCTAAAAAATCTTCCAGTAGGATCGAAGATATAGTTCAATCGGTCGCTACCCTGCATGAACTGGACGCCCGATAATAATAGGGAGGCCATACGGGCCATAAACCAGACATATCGTCATAATCGTAGAACAATGTCGGTTTTGAAAAAAATACGAAAATCACTTTTTGCAATATTTGGATACTACACTAATAAAACATTGTTACCAAGTATAAAAATTTTGATTTTTTGTTATAGTTTTGGAATAACACAGCCGGTACACTGACGGTTATGACAAACAATTGTAGAAAAATGTCGGTTCTACATTTACGTCTAAGTACTGTGTGCAGTTTCCCTCGATACCCTCTCCCGGTCTCGACGGATCCGCTCAGCCGCCACTATTCGTTGAACTTGCCCGTATGTTTCACCTGATTTCAGTTTTTATCGTGTTTAACTATGTTTCTTAAAATTTATGTATATGGCGTATAATGTATTGCTTATAATGTCAAAGAGCGTACCAAAATGAAATCTAGATGGTCTAAATTTATGGTAAAACTAATAGAAGAATTGTTTAAAAAAATATAATTTAAAAAATAACGTGTTTTAATCAAGTTACTGAAGACAACGATGAGGTATGTATACCATGGTGTCCAGGAAAGATAAGGAATGTCGTTTGAAAAATTTATTTTACTCATTTCATTTATTTATGCAACAGCTCGTAAGGGAGATAGCTAAAACGGCGGTTTTGAATATCCATCATTATTCTACGGAATTTTATCCATCCAAATTATACTAATTTTCCTAATAAAAAATGTTTGCTCCCTGACAGTATATAAGGTTGCTGGATTTATATTCTATATTTAAAGTGATTTTAATATTTCAAGGTGTACGTAACAACACAACTTTTTTCTACGGAGATGATACTGTCCAGTGATCACAACCGACGATATTCTGCGATCACTCTTTTGTATCGAAGTGTCGTATGTACTAATCCCACTTTGTTCTGGGACTCAAAATCTACTTCCGTCTTTATTCTTTTGAAAAACCTGTTTGTTTTTGAGTATTTTTGTTTAAATTACACAGCCTGAATTTAATAATAATACTTATTATTTTTGTAAAAGAACACTAGTAATTTGGTACTTTAAATACTTTATGATACTTAAACCTTTGCAACCTCGGTATGTATTCATAGTGTCAAGGGTTAGTTATCTTTATAGTCTCAAACAAAAAAATTAAGAATTGAAAGCATTGAAAGTGTTTTAATGTAAAGTAAAATAACATATTTATTTTCAGAATCATTACCTCCAAGCAATATAGTTGAAAAAATGCATGAAATTTCTATAGGCGTGTTTTTAGATCACAGACGTGAAACAAGTAAAACCGCAAAATAACAAATAATGAAAATACAAATCCGAACATACCTAGTGGTCTTAGGGATTATGCCCGTGAATCTGAATGTATCCCCATATTTACACCCATTTACCATAACCGGCAGTGTGGTGGTGTGTGTATTTTAAAATATTAGTTCAACCTCAACCACGTTAGATACCTCTACATTGATCTTAGATTTATGTCTTTTCAATCAACAGATACCCCGTATCTTGACAACTACGAGCCATCACCTCACATATATGTAATAGGTAACGGCATATTTCGTCCCACTCACGAGTATGGCGATTATAGCAACTACCCACCATCGATACAGTTGACTCTTTATGATGTTCGTCTCCAGCTCCTTACATTAAATGTAGAGGTAAGAAGGTTCCAGCAAAAGCTACAGCTAGAACTTGCACTTGTACGTGTAAATGTGACACTAAGTCGACTCACGAGGAAAGAACGAATGCCTTTGACAAGTTTTGGAATTAGCTAATAGAGAAAATCAATGTTTTCACGTTGCGAACTTTACTACAAAATAGTAAAAGACTAGGGGTCTTCAAAGAGATTTGAAGCACAATTTCAATTTACATACAAGTATATTTTGCCGAAGGATTCCTCAAAAGTAGGTGTTCGTAAAACGATGTCTTAAACACATATTCGACTAGTAAAGGTTGATAAAAATACGATGAAATCATTTTGGTAGCAAAAGACTCAAGGGGAAAAGAAAATTCTGTCCTCAGTGTGATTGAAAGGGCCGCATAAAGAAATAGGCATAATTTGGTTACATCTTCATATCGTCTTCAGAAGGTTCAGCGTTCCTTTATGGGGCTTAGAGTTCGTTTTTACAATAGGATTCCTAAGTTGTTACGGAGTTGCCCATTGGAACTTTTAAGCGACGTATTAGTAATGCAGCTTATAGGCAAAGGATATTATACTATAGATGAGTACATTAATGACAAGGATGCCTGGACAAAATTAGTGTCGAAACCAGTTCCGCACAGGTTTAAACTTTTGTAATTACCATATGTTGTTTAAAATATGTACTGAGAAGTTCCTTTGGCCGTTTCTTCTCATTGTTAAAGCACCTTTTCGAAACGGCGGTATAAGTAAAAAATGACGTTCATAAGTGTATTTACTGAATACCTATATGATTAAATGATTTTGAATTTGAATGCTGAACATAAAATAATTTACATTTTGAAGAACAAAAATATTTGTACGGTGGACTTAAGTCACAGGAGATTCTTGTAAAGTTATACTTACACGTTAAAATCAGTCTCTGATTTTTGATTTTAATAATAAGTTAAATAACTGTGTTTAAAATATAGACAACGAAAGAGTTACATGAACAGGCATTAAATAAGTTTGTATCGCAGAAATTCAGAGTAATCAGGGTCGTTGTAAGTATGCCTTACGTAATGATTACATGACATTTATCCTTCGAAAGGAAACTAGACTATAATTATAATAATATTATATAATATAGGATCCAATTCCAAGCAATAATTATAAATACAACTGTCTTATAATTTTTTGCGATATATCTAACATACCACTACATTTTGAAAAGTTTAATTCATGGGCGTAATATTTGCGATAATAAGGAATAATGTGGTTATCATCATCATAGGCCTCACACGTCTGTGACAGACGATATAGTCAGTGTCTGAGGCAAGATTTTTCATGGCTAAATAAGCCGATAAGAGAGCGGCATGACCTTCCACACGCTCTGCAGGTGAAGGTAGAATCTATGACTGGAACATGCATATTTAGGTGACGTTTTTGTCTTTTGTCAGCAAGACCAGAAAACCAAGCGTCATCGTCTGCTTTACGCCCATCGAACACACGTTTTCGCCATTCGTCTCCATCTTCAGCAAGCTTCTCCCAGCTTTGAAAATCGATGTTGAAAGCAGACATGTCCCGTTTGGCGCAGTCTTTGAAGCGCAGCATAGGTCTCCCTAGCCCTATCTTGGCGTTTGCCGCAGCGCCAAGCAGAACACGCCGCGGTAGACGAGAAGAGTCCATTCGGTACACATGCCCTAGCCACCGCAATCGTCTCTGCTTAAGCAGGGCGGTGAAGCTAGGCAGCTGTGCGATTTCTAGAACCCGCTCGTTTGTGACTTTGTCCTGCCAGGCTATATGCAAGATGTTTCGAAGGCAGCGCATGTGAAATGTATTGAGTCGACGTTCCTGTTTTGCATACGATGTCCAGGTTTCAGCCCCGTACAAGAGTATGCTCAGAACGCAAGTTTGGTAGACAATCATCTTGGTTTTTGTGGTTAGGTGATTATTGTTCCATACCCTTGTACTCAGCCTGCCAAACATGGTCGCTGCCTTGCCAATACGTGTATCGATCTCGGCGTCGAGTGTGAGATTGTTGGACACAGTCGACCCCAAATAGCAAAACTTGTCAACTACAGTCAAGGGAACACCACCAAGAATGATATTTGGTGCTTCTGCGCCTTGAACCAGCACTACTGTTTTCTTAGCATTAACAGACATTGAAAACAAAGAACATGCGTGGGAAAATTTATCAACAATTTCTTGAAGCTCACGTTGAGAATTGGAGAGGAAGGCTGCATCGTCAGCGAACATTAGGCTATCGACGAAAAAGTCTTCACGATTTCGCTTAGACTTGAAAAGCGAAATATTGTAAACCTTCCCGTCAGCTCTGGTGTCTAGGTGGATACCCTGCTGGTCATTGCTGAAAGCTACTTTAAAGAGCAATGAAAAGAAGATACCAAACAGGGTAGGAGCCAACACGCAACCTTGGCGAACACCTCTACGCATATCGAACGGGTTTTCTCTGCTCTCTACACTTTTCTTGCAGTTGACGAAGTGTAAAGATCATATCTGTTGTGGACCGTTGGGCGCGAAATCCACATTGCGCTTCGGGTTATACACGGTCAGCAAGTTTCTGAAGTCTGAATAAAACTAGCCGAGCAAATAGTTTACCTACTATACTTAAAAGGGATATTCCGCGATAACAATTACAATCACCGCGGTCACCTTTGCCTTTGTACAGGGTAATGATTTTGGCATCGCGCATATCCTGTGGTATATAACCCGCTTCCCAACATTTACACAACAGATTATACAGGATAGGTAGTATGCACTTGAGAAGGAAGATCGTCTAACTCAGTCCAGGCTGCTAATTGAGGCATGCGATTAGCAGCTTCCGGCATTATATTAACTGGTTCTGAGTAGAGACCGGTAAAATGTTTTACCCAACGTTCGAGTTGGCGTTGGTTATCTGTTATAACCGTGCCATTTGCTTCTTTAAGGGGGGCTGTTTTTTTAGGCAAAGGGCCGAGGGCCTTTTTGATACCAGTATAGACACCACCAAAGTTTCCCACATCAGCGCACGATTGAATGCTTTGGCATAGTTCCGTCCAGTACGCATTTGCGAAGTGCCGTGATGTGCGCTGTAGTGCAGCCTTAGCACTCGCAAGATCTTCACGTGCGGATGCGGATTTGGGATGCGCTCATACGGTGTCTTAGCGCAGCTTGTCGTTTAGACTCGAGCAGGGGTGTTATGTGTTCGAGGTTATCTGCAAACCAGTCCTGGTGTCTGACTTTCTGGTGGCCGAAAGCCGTAACCGCCCCTTCTGTCAGCAGCTTTTTTACTCTGCCCCATTCCATTTCAATAAGAACGTCTACATCCCAGGAGGCATTTTCGTCACGTACCAACTCTTCAAACTTTTGGATCAATCATCATCCATGGTTTTGGGGAGATCAATCTTCTTCCTACCGGGAAATTTTGATGAATGGATCTTCTTGTGAGTGATAGCAACATGAGAAGCCATCAGGGAATGGTCTGTATCGCAATCAGCGCTATGAAATGAACGCGTGTGTAGGGTCTCGCGGAGATTTTTCTTTTTGGTCAGGATAAGATCCAGTTGATGCCAGTGGCCAGAACGAGGATGTTTCCAGGACACTTTGCGAGATGATTTTCCTTTGAAGTAGGTATTGGTAACACACAGTAGGTGTTTAGAGCAGAACTCTAATAAGCGTTGTCCGTTTTCATTTATCTTTCAGACACCATGGTTACCGATACAATATGGCCAAGCAACGTTGTCCTGTCCAACCCTAGCGTTGAAGTCTCCCAGAATGTATAAGCGGTCAGAAGTTTTTAACCCGCAGAGAGACTGGTCAAGCTGGTCATAGAACTTTGCTTTGGCTTCATCAGTTGATGATAATGTTGGTGCGTAAGCAGATACCAGTGTAGCGTATCCGCCGTAAATATTCAACCGCAGCAGCATAATGCGTCCTAAGATGCCGCGAGGAGCCTCTATGGATGTTAAGAGGTCGTTGCGGATTGCAAAGCCTACGCCATGCTCGCGCACAGAGCTACCGTCCTTTCCTTTCCAATAGAAAGTGTAATGAGTCTCACGCAAGGAGCCCTCATCAGGGAGTCTGGTCTCTTGTAAAGCACAAACAGCAATGTTCAGTCTGTTAAGTTCGGCGTCAATAATGGCAGTTTTACGCTGACTTTGTACGTCAACAGAAGAGCCTCCACAGGTGTTAGGTAGACCAGTCCTCATAGTACGGACATTCCATGTAGCAATTCGCATGGATAAGCGGTGTTGTTTTTTATTATTTTTATGCCTTTTAGTCGCAGGTGTTTAATGTGACGGCGCCGATTGTTCAGTTGTAGCTGGTGCTCTCTACACCCTAAAAGAGCAAACCAGCACCGGGGCGGATCAGTACCTTATTGGTCGGGGGCTGCCCAACTTACAGCGGGCGGTAACTGATCGATGGGCTTACGATGGACCCTACCACTGACGGAAGTGACCCCTGGCGCCCGCACTTACGCCCATATGTGCAGACTTATAACCGGTCACTGCCACTTCCCGTGTTGGTATCCGCATGACGCGGGTGAAGTGACCTCTCCACAGACACTGCGTTGCCTGGGACGCAGTTAAGGAAAACGCAGGGCTGCCCAGGACCTGCGCCACCCTCTCGGCCTCACTGGCTCGGTCCGCAGGAACGACAAGTCGATACGTGCGGAGCCAGGTCGGCTGCAGGAGTCTATCACACTATGAGCTCTGCTACACGTGCCTGACGGAGACCCCGTTCCGGGTTTCAGTGTGGAGTTTTCCTTCTCCAGGACCCTAGTGTTTGGGTCGAAATTTCCCTCGGTCGCCTCCTACGACCCCCACGGGAAGAAAGGGGGTGGTGGTATTCTAATCTGCCGGCACCTGAATATTTAGTGAAAATGGTTGGTTTATGGCAATGTTTTCTATTTCTTAATTATATCTATACTTATAATGTATTAATGTTGATGCTAATAACTTTTCATTTCTAAGAATTATTTATGTTGATTTAAATGTATGTTATTAGGAATCTACTTATTGCTATTACAGTACCTGTATTCCTACTTAAAATGTACCTTAATTGCGTAAATCAAGTTGCCGAAAGTTTAGTTTCAATATTTCAACGTTTATTCTTATTTAGACTGTATAGTTCAAAATATAGTTGATTATTACCTAAACTTAATTATTACCTTTAAATATAGTTCATTTTAGTTTTGTATCTAATAACTAATTTAATCAATAATAAATAAATATAAGTAAAACAAATTTTATTGTAGAAAAATATGTACCACATAAAACATCCGTCAAAATGTTTTTTCGTAAGTCGGTAGAACATGATCGTTAAGTAACATCTGACATTTTATTAAATTAAATTTCCCAAGAAGAACGTCGAATAATACAATGCAACTGTGTTGACTCCATAGTAAAATGAAACATGTGATTTTTCTGGAAAACCAACAAAATGTTACTTATTATTTATATTCCATCTTAATACCAACCCTTTCTTATAGATGTAAATAAATTTTCAAAATTATAGGTTTTGTAATGAAAAAGTTATGTCAAAAAAAACTATAGAAATTATTTAAAATGCTTGCCCTGTAAAGTTTGACAAAACACACATCCTTCAATATTCTACGATTATGACGACATGACAAAATAGGGCGTGTACAGCTACAGACGAACCACGCAAAGGTATACGGGATACTCCTTGATTCATTTTCAAAGCTTAAGGTAAATAAGTATCGTAAAATTTTATCGTATTTCAGTTGCAGTGTCAGAGCATCGGTAAAAAGCGGGGTACCTCGTACTACTTCCGTGATGTTTTTTTATTACTGGTGATATGCTTGTTTGCCGGTTATTGACATAAAAATAACCATAGTTTCTAACTTAAGGGCACCACACCGCACAGCCGCATTGCCGGCTAATAGGAAGCAAGGGACCCTCTTACTACTTAATCCTCGTTATATTTGAGACACAGAATAATTCTTGACCCACAATTTTCTATTCAGTATGTGCATAAAAATTATATTATATCGATATGCAGAAAACCTAATTCCATACTTATTCCTGTCTAAGCTGGATATTGTTTTTGTCAATGTAATGTATGAATATAGTTAAATCTCTAATGTGGTGCGGGATGTGTGAGTCTTCAAGAGGAGAGTAAATACGCTTTTATAAGTTAGTGCGTTCAACATCTTACACTTCATCACCACTTTCCATCAGGTGGGATTGGTGTCGAGCATTAACTTATTTTATGTAAAAAAAAGTTAATTGTAAATGTTCTCACTAAAAATCTGTTGCCTACAGATTTTCATCTGACATAGATACGAAACAATGTTATCCAAAAGTGGTTTGAACGTCGATTTGCTGTTTTCGGGAACTTGGATGTAAAACAACATTGTTGTTATAAAAAATGAGCAAAAGATGCACATGCATGTAACGAAACCTATTTGAGGGTTCTACGAAAGTTCTCAAAGGTGTATGAAGTATCCCAAAGCCACTTCACTAGTTTGATAGCCTGTGCTCTATCAGTGTAAGAGGACTATTCTTTATAACTAATGTTTTTAAATTATTAATTTATTTATGTCGTGCTGTAGATTGATAGACTCTTGGAAATAAACAGTGATTTTGATTATCTACCAATGGGCGGCGCGGTGGCGAAGATTTAGCTGTCCGGCGTTTTGGACCTGGGCTGGGATGTCCCGTTTACGTAGTCTCTTCCGTAGCAATAGTTAGTTAGTTAGTTAGTTAGTTGTGTACACTTGGCCAGCTTGATGGATATTAGTCTTGATTCCTTTCATTCTTCGAGCCAAGTCAATGCCACTAGTAGGTTAGTTTGCACAGTTTTCAATTGGGCAACCGCTAGTTTTATAGATAATTATGTTAATACACTTTACGTCAGAGATTTTCCTCACATTGTACCGTCATCAGATCGTGGATGGCTTAATATAAAATCGTTAGGTACTTACGATGTCAATTAAATAAAAACCTTAGAGACTCGGTTTAAATTATATATTATTTGCCACTTGTTACCTAGATGTACGCTTCAATGGACATAAAATATATCTTTCTATTTATCAACGTTGTAAAATAATCTAACTTCATTATGTTACAATTCAGCTTTTCCTTACATCCGCCCTACTGCGACTCCGTTTCAGCTCGGCTGACGTACAGACAACTAAACAAACATACTAGTAACATAGGCTCGTTTAGTCTGATCAGTCTCTCGGTTCTTGTCTTTCTTCTCTGTATTCTCCACGTTTTGGCTGTCGTCTTATAGAGACACATTTAAAGTCACATTTTTTTATACAGAAATACGATAATGCCTCCACAATTGAACATTATTCATAACATTAATCATTGAAGCCCGCTGTTTCCGTGCTTCGGTCGTCCGTCAAGGCATGCTATGGACTTTTGCATTCTAGAAAAGCCTTCCACTAATGGACTATTGGATGAATTGAATTGAATGGACCGTTAAAATATTATTCATATATCCGTATCCGCATACAGATCCGACATTTCATACACATAACATCCCTACACTGCAGTAACGTACCTGTAACGAGTTCATAATCCGCTCAATGTTGTGACTCGCAGCAAACAGTGCGCCACTGAGTGGTCTAAGCCACATGACGTTTGACACTGGTTTTGAGCCATATGAATGAAGACCTAAAGGCGAAATTTACATACAAATAAAAGGAAGTCGTACAGCGGAACTCTTTTACCAATATAGAGTGCTTATGAAATTCATCTATGTTTAGTGGCAGACAATGGAAGGAAGTTGAAACTATAATAGATAGAAATACCTTAGACATGGTACCACGGTATAATACATAATTGAAAACTTTATTTAATAAAATTATTAAAATATATAACAGTAGGAATATGAAATAATTATAATAATATAGTGATTATTTCGTTTCAGGATCTGTCTGTTCGGTAGACGAGTCTGAGGGAGTTTGTATCAACATCAAAGATTGCAAATCTGCTCTGCAGGACCTCAGGAACGGCAAGTATCCGCAAGTAGGTATTATGGACCCTCGGAAAAATAAGCTGGGGATTCACGATTCATTACACATAAAGCACACCAGTATCTATTATTTTGTACAGTACACTGTACTCTTGTTTTCACCTCGTTGTTGATATAATAGTCCTAAACAACGAATAATTACGAAAAAAAATATGTACCATATTTTTGTAACAGACTAAAAAGTATAAAATGTTTCTTCTTCTTTTTTCACATTTTCATGCATTGTCATCCACTTTTGAGCTATGGTCCGAATTGCAAGTATCTAGCTAATCGGGAAATTAGTTTAGTCAATTACAAAATTTCACCCGGACAAACATACAAGAAAGCGAGTTAATTAAAAAATGGTAATAAATAAAGAAGGTAATGGCGTCTCGCCTCTTCTTTTGGATATCGCTAAACTTTGTACCATCCAACTAATTCTCGACGGTTTTTTTATGTAAATAGCCTACAAACGAGGATACGAGCCACCTTATGGTAAGTAGTCATAGTCGCGCATGGAATTCAGTAACACCAAACCATGACATTCGTTGTCTGCTGAGATGGAATAAAGAATAAAGAAGAAAGTACAGGCTGGGTATAGAGTAGATCACAGGTCAGCGAAATTTCTTCGTTTAGAAAATAGCTCATAATAATAAGGAAATTTATATAATATTCATACAAATGTTTCTTTACTTGCAAGAATTACATTTTTTAATTCTTAAAATTAATAAATAAACATCGATTAAAGTTATCCATTAATTAGTTACAAAATAAAATATAATTCTTTGCAATTTCTACTTTAATTTCTAAGCTATTCTTAACGTACTTTGAATTTGAACGAACTTTGTGACTACTAAGTTTTTTTTTATGTAGCAATATATTTTTTAATTCTTTAGTAACAGAACACTGAGTTCGCTACTCAGCCATAATATTTTGCAGATAAGTTATATTTGTGTGTATTTGTATCAAAATAATAAAACAAATTGCTAACCAAATTGAAAATGTAATAAAGAAAATTGTAAAGTCGTCAGTGTACGCGCATGCCAACGCAGCGCGCGCACCGTCTTAATCTGAATTCTAAACCCATAAGGGTAGACTAGGTGCGGTTGACACAATTTCACCAATGTCTTCCATACTTTTGTTTTTCATAATCCTAACTATGAAAGAGATATGATAAATAAACGAGCATCTTTTTATCTACTAACGGGTGATGTCATTTTAGTCCTAGGTGTGTTATTTTTATTAGTATATCAGATTGAATAATAAATCCGAGTCGATTCAAGCGTTCCCGGCGATTATTATTAAGGATGATCGAAACAGTGTTTGGGGTCAGTTTGAGCACATGCCAATGATACAAATATTATAACATTTTTCTTATTAATTATTTATTTTGACTCTAAAAATAATTAAAGAACTTTTCGTCAATAGTGTGCGGAAATCGAGTCTATCCAGGTAGTAGGTAATTTAAACTTCAGCTTATTAATGCATTACGTATTTTATTTCATCGCTAACTGATCGCAAACGAGAGTTACAGTACAAAAAAAAAGACGGCAGGTGGCGTGTATAGCTCCTACAGAATATTAACCGCAATGCCCCGTGTTTAGTGAGATTGGTCCACTGATGCAGGCGCTTTATAATACCATTAACATCGATTTAAACAAATAGTAATCACTTTTCAATGTTCTATTCACATGTAATGATATTATTAATCATACTGCAATATTTTTAGAGCACACTAGTTAAAATCTACATATTATATCATCAGTCATCTGTAATTACAAATTACTTAATATTTATATATAATTTCCTAAAATTAACAACAGAACTAAAAATAAACACCGGATAGTTCTCCATGATGTTCTCAAAAGCATCTCGTACATTAGATTTTTTTCTAAATCGTAAACCGAAATTATCCGAATCAATCGCATAATCCGAAATAATATAATTTCCTTAACCGTAACAGGTAAAATATTATTCATATATCCGTTATCCATACCTAGATCCGAAATTTCATGTCCGTAACATCTCTAGTATACTGTTCTGTACTCGCTGGTCTTTATCCATCCGAAATATTATTACATTTCCAAATGGTCGAAGAACTTTTCAGATAAGTGCCATGATTCTAGAGATTACCTTCCGCATCTACACAAACTCACTAAATTCGCACTCTCTCTTTATAATATATATATCTTTATAGATGAAAAAATACATAACTATATGCAATTTGTACGATTACAGATATGTTCGTTCTTGGGGCTCGAACCCGTAGTGTGCTGTTTCGACAAACCGGCCACGCCGGAGATGGAGGCCACGACGAGGATACAGTGGACCACCAGCCCCGTGCCAACCACTCCTACTCCGTCCAC
>PDGT01000094.1:586656-608378 GCA_003671415.1 Megathymus violae
CGTCCCACACTTCCCGCACCCACCACGCCACCTACACCGCCCGAGACCACTACCGCAACCACCATTTTGTTGTTGAATGAGTACGTATTGTGCGTTTTGATATTTATTAGTGCTATGGACGTACTAAAATGATGTGCATCAAGGTGACTTATTAATATTATTATTATTATTATTTCAAGGTGGTTTATTACATTAATTTATTAAAACCATTTCGGTATTTCGTAGTGTCAGTTAGATACATATTTTTTTTGCTTCTACTACCGTCTAGAGAGGTCGTTGTCATTGTGACCATTGTCGTTGTCATTGAGTCGACGCACAAGCTCACGTAAATAGATCCCTTTAACATCTGGGAATTAGAAATTATTAACCCTCATTTCAAGCAACACAGCAGCCCAGCGGTGGGACCGGGGAGTTTGTCGCCTAGCGCGGATCACCCACCTAGCGCGCGGCGACGTGCCTCAGACTCTACGAACAGAACCAATAAACCTATATACTCTCACGTTAATATTTTATGAGAGACATAAGACTTGATAATTGGCCCGCTCCAGACTTCGTTGGAGTTCAACAATTAATAATATTATTACATACGATAAACGGCCACGTGTGTCACATACAAACTTACTATACTTAGGTACTTTAAATTAGGGATGTTATGGATGTGAAATGTCGGATCTGGATATGAATACGGATATATGAATAATATTTTAACGGTTTCTGTTACGGTTATGGATATGAAATTATTTCAGAATTTATTTAGACTCGACCGCTATCCGAAATTATCAGAAACATTTTTATCGGATTCGGTTACGGTGTCGGAATTTTTTTTATTTCGAATATCCGATAATTTCAGTCACGGTTACGGAGCTCCATAACATCTCTGCTTTAAATACATTTTGAAAATTTCATTGTAGGAAGGCTCTGTAACTTTTTAATTTTTTTTTAATTTGATTTTTAGGTATTAATATAGAAAAGATGTATATCAGTATTATCGATGTACCCGCAGGTACCAGATCGAGTTAATAAATTGATCAGTAAGTTAATTTCAGGACTGAATCAAAGTTTTTAGGTGAAGATGTCAAACTGGAAAAGAAACCCGAGGTGTTGACGGAGAACGTCGAGTGCCCCCCGATATCACCGAACAAAACCACTGCCAAAACGGGACAGAAGGCATTGGACAGTAAGTTACTAAATTTACATTTTCAATTCAGATTCATTAATTCACACATACAATAAAATTCTAACCCCTCTCTTTTGTACACGAACGATATATGAGAAAAAGATTATTAGGGGCGTTTATTAACGCAATAGAACACAATACAATAGTTGTTACGACTTAACTCATTTCGTTCTGGTTTTCACAATGTACTGTAGTGAGCGTCAATACTTTAATTTTGGTTCATTGCAACCCGGCAATAAATAAAAAAAAATAATAATTAATATTGTAACTTGCAATTGACAGAATGAGAAAAACCCAGTCCTATACCAATGCAGGTGTTATTACTAAACGTTGGCCGTAGTTCTTTTGCAGCGAAATGAGGGCAGTTTGCTAGTTCATACATACTCGTATAGCTGATACACTGATAAGCTTATTGATGTACATTTTACTTCTCCTAATGTTAACGTCGAGGTGAAGAAACAGCGTAAAAAGCACTTCTGCGCGTTCTAACACCAACACACATCGATTACAGTAACATTGTCTAGATTGCGCGGAACCGCTTGCAGTGCAGATTGTTAGGGTTTTAAATTTAGTTCCGAGAATTCATCTGTTTGTGTGGCTTTGACGCCTGTAATCGCATCTGTTCACAATATTCATTGCGATTGGTTTATGGGTTCCGTTAAGTGGCCGGTGCCATATTTCATGGGTAGACAAACAAAGAACAAGAAAGTGACACTCATCGAGTGTTGGCGTAATAATTTATGAATATAATAAAAAAACAATGAAGAAGGGAATTGTGTTGGTCGGTGAGAATGGAATGTGACTGAGGACATTCGGTCTTACAAGCAACTGAGCAAGATGTCGAATAAAGATGATTGTATCAGAGCCTACCAAGTTTTGTTGTAATGTTAAACTGTAAAAGTAGTCAGAGTATTAAATAATTGTACGAGTATATGGTTTTTGTTATTCAAGACACTCCTGACATGGGGCTTACTACATTCTTTGTCATTTTACATATTCATATTACACCGTTCACTAAAGTAACTCTGGCCTACGAGTTGTATTACATAATTAGTTATTATATTTAAGGGTTGCACACGGTGACGTCCGTTAAACGTGATAATAATTGAAATAATAATTGCAATGATCGAAGCAGTTGCAACTAATTACATTTACCTTATATTTATCCTCTGAGTTCTGACTTAGTTACATACGACCGGAGATATTCTGAGGTAGGGTTGTTATGGAGCTCTGTAACCGTAACTGAAACTAACGGATATCCGAAATAAAAATATATCCGGAACCGTAACCGAATCCGATAAAAAAATTTCGAATATAAATAGAATCGAATCGAATAGAAATATAAAAATATGGACAAAATCTAAATAAAACACGTTGTGACAGATTTTCGCCGGCCGAGCCGATACACTACCCGTGTCGTTCTCATTTTATAGAGCCGAGTGTGATAATAGTATCACATGAGTGTTTTAATACCTAATTATCAACAGTTGCATACAAGACTTTATCTACTCCCATACTTTAAATCCTCTATAAAAGATTCTGAAACAGTTAATTTACTGCTAACATTAAAACAGCCAGTCTTAGTAACCTAATATCACCCAATACTGAGTATACAGAAGTAAACTAAGTATTAATGAAAAAATTATTTATTGTAGTAGTAATTAAAGTTTTGTATAGTAACACATTTTTGTAACATTTTTCCTCATTTTTTTGTAAACAAAACAATAAAAATATTGAAGAAAAATGGCGGGGATTCGAATAACCTACGTTTTTTACGGCGCACGGCGTTCTAGTAGTGAAACGCACGTGAATGACAATGTTCTTTTTTTAAAATTCATAAAGATGTTCTTTTTTTTTGAAATTCATAGAGATACCACACATCGAGCAGTAAGAATGTGGCTGTCTGTTGAGTAAACCCTTTGCACAGAAGGGATCGAAACGAAACAAAGGAGTGTTATAATGAAATTCAGTACAACATTATATCATCCGGTTGGATGATATAATGGTTATTATGTCATTTTAATGTTGACAGTAAGCTGTTTCAGAATCTTTTGTAGAGGATTTAAAGCATGGGAGTAGAAAAAAATAGTTTTTATTATTTAATTTTCAAGGCTAGTGTTTTTTTCTATGATTATAATATCACATTATGCCTAGAAATAAAGTTAAACCCTGTAAATGCATTATATATTTTTCCCAGTCGCAAATCATATGATATCCGTAACCGAAGCCGCCAAAATATTATAAATATATCCATATCTAGATCCAAACTTTAATATCCATAACAATTCACAGATTCACAATTTTTTTGTATTTTTTTATATTTGTATACATCAGAACTCCGTCATTTATTAACCGATACTTCACGTTTGGTCCCACTTCAATTTGAAAAAAAAAATACTACTCCTATGGGTCAAAAATAGGAGATAAAACCAAGAAATTCACTTTTTTAAAACTAAGACCATTTATTTTTTTGGTATAATATTTACTCATTTATTATTTATCGTGTCTGTGTAGAGGGAAATATAAACATTGTCGAGAGCTAACGCTGTATCGTTACGTTTCAGAGTGCATAGAGTACCAGGAGCAGCTGGTGCTCGTGTGCGACACGACCCAGGGTAAGAGGTTCAACTACTGCCGGAACGACCTCAACATCTGGATCTTGGACGGCGAAGATGCGTACGACGGAGAGTTCCCGCACATGGTAAACATTACCAACTTTTGCAGTGTGAGAAACAAACAAACAAGCATATCCGATGTACAAGAAGTTAAAGGCATAGCAGAATAGATTGAACTTTGACGTGCGTTAAAATCAAGTTTCCACACCGGGTGGAAACAGGCAATGTTTAAATATTTAAACCTCCACACGCTCGCACATCGACACCTCCGCACTAGGATTTACGCTGTGTTAACCATGGCATGGAAGTACACTAATATGACAACACAAACACCCGTGACATGAGAACAAATATTAATTTGTCACACAAATGTCTGCCGCTGGACAACGAACCTGGGATACCTGGTACCACACTCGACAGACACGATCACTACCAACTGGACTCCAGGGTTACCTACTATAAAAAACGATATAGTATATTTGCATAATTGTTGATTCTACAATGACGATCTACGTCGTATAGTGGCTGGTTGCAGGCGCTGGTGGGCTACGGCTCCGATCCCGAGAACCTGTCGTTCCTGTGCGGGGGCTCCTTGATCAGCGACAGCTTCGTGTTGACCGCCGGCCACTGCATATCGGCGAGGCACGTGTGAGTGTTTATGTTGTTATACTATGACCTGTTGTCAGACTACCTCCACACCGACCTTATAAAGTTTATCTGTCAACACATTGGTTTAATTGACCGCTTGGTAAAGAAATCTTAGCTTTGGTTCTTGCCTTCTTCTCATTTCCTATACCTTTGGTCTCGCTGATGTCCACGGGCGACGGTGCCCACTTACCATAAGGTGGCTCGTCTACTCGTTTGTCGGCTATAAAGATAAAAAAAGGAGTTAGCTGGATGAACCAAAGTAATTTTTAGTCGACAACCAGTTGTGCCAGAACCTGATTATGTTAATTGCAGCGAAGTATCATCATAATATCATAGGTATGAAGGAATGTTGAATCCGCCTCTTTATGAAGATCCATTAAGGCTTAAGGCGAATTGACAACATAACTATAGTTGGTAATCTTAAGGTTGACATGGTTCCAACGTGATCTTTACAATGCTATTTACATGTTGTCTAATGTTTAACATCCAATTTCCTTATCTATGTCCGATTTAAAGAAACATTCAGCGATCTTTTGAATAAAATAGTAACGCTTTATAAAGCTACTGTACGCTCTCAACTTTCAAATCGTGACCAGTCCTTGATTAATAATTGCATAAAGTCGGCAAACTTTATAACAGTGGATTATTATTAATTAAAAGGTGATCGATTGTTTTCTCGATCAGGCGTCGAATATTCTCGATAAATGGGAAGGTGGAGATCGAATTAATGTAAATATTTAAAAAAAACAACTTTCAAACATCGCAACTTCCAATGATCGAAATTTGAAACCTTATCGATCGTACGTGATAACGTTCCAGAGGTCCAATCAGTCACGTACTGCTCGGCGTGCTGAAAAAGTCCAGCTTCAACGCGTCGAACCTACACAGGGTGGTCGCGGTGCACAAGCACCCCGACTACGTGCCGCCCAAGAAGTACAACGACATCGCCCTGCTGCAGCTGGCGACGCCGTGAGTCACTTCATGTCACGATGTTACACATCACGATGTAAACGAAAAACATGTTGCTTACAATAATAAAATTGTGAAGTGAATACCTAAATAGATAATTGTAATTAGGTTTTTTATAGGAATTTAAAATTATTATAAATACATAACAAAATTCAGATTAAATAACGATGTGTACAACGATTTATGTTAAAGAGGAGGTAGGGATGTGCACAGATTCGTTCAAAAACCTAGCGAAGGAGCGTTATCTGCCGCTGTGATTACCACAAGTTATCTACTATCTAGTTTATCTTGATATATCCTGTCTCCAATCAGTTCTCGCACCTTACCATTCCACCTTTGTAATTACGCAATCCGCTGACAATGTAAACAGATATAACTATTTTCCATAATCGTGCACCCCCACTCTGTCTCATTACTCCTTCTGCTGTATCAGCTCATTAGGTTGTGTGGAGGAGATCGCTAATCAAGCGATAAGGCTGCCTGTTGTACGTAAAATACCTCCATTTTTATATATACTATTTTTGATGTACGATAAAAAGGTTTTAGCTGTAGTTGTTGTTATATATATCTTTGTAAGGGTTGGTGATAGTAAATCAGTTTAAAAATTTAATTTCATTTGGTTGCGTATTATTGCCAAAACTGGACATCGAAACGGCTAGATATGTTATCAGGGATAATACTGTCTTGTTAGGTACTCTTACTGTCGTACTCGAAGATCTGCATACTATTACTAGAATAGTATTCAAATACGTATTGAATACGCGTTTATTTCCGTAACAGTGAAATGCGTGTATTTGGAAATTCATAGACATGCTCATTTCAAATTTATAAATATTGTAGTTATAAATTATTTGTGAGTTGTTGAAAACATATTACTTCTTGTCTCATCTCGTACTGATTAAATTGAATTAAATCATGAAAAGATCTTTATTTCGCCAATACTGCAAGAAAGGTTTTGCGTAGAAATAAAGTAGTCAAAGTATACACGGAAATGAAATGGGTTGCACTCAGCGGGATCTGTTATGCGCACTGTTTAATATTAAAAAAGGGATATTCTGACATGCAGTCCTATATTTACGTGGATGTCATTGGGTACGCAGCCTATATATCAGTCAGTACATGGTTGCTTTTATGTTACCTTATAGTTTCTGGTTCCCAGTGTGAAGCTAACGGACCTGATAATCCCCGCGTGCCTGGACGTGGGCGACGTCTCTGAGGAGGAGGTGGCTACCGCCACTGGCTGGGGGAAGACGCAGTTCATGGGGAACAGCTCTGATATATTGCAGAAGGTAAAATGCGCGCGGTGCTATCTGGCGTGGAGGAGTTCCCAGATACAGGCAGCAAACAATGTGCCAGGCGTCAAATAGGTCGGCAGTCTTATAGTGTATAACCTCTATTGAATATATATAGGGGAGTCTTCTAGAAGTCCTTTTATACTGATGCCATGACTAAGATGCCGCAGGCTTCTTATAAGTGCCGGATGTATGCCGAGAGGGATTTAGTGGGTAAAATCCAATATGATCTTGAATCGGGGGTGATTTTTGATGATAATCTTATTCCAAAACTAAAATAAAGGTTGGTTATACGTGTCAGCTGGCTGGTAATTAGTTATGTTGGGTTGTCTGAACGCTACAAGTACTCGCTTCCACGCGACAGCTTCAGGTAGATTCGTGACCGTTCGAACTGCGTCTACTTCACTGAACCGGCCGGCATATCGCTGAGCATTTGTTTTTGCATGTAATCCTTGATGAAGAAATATAGCACCAATGATAGAATATGCATACAAGGTGTACCGTTGGAGAAATCAAACAGTAAGAATGGCAATACCTTTTGGATACTCCCCATTTAACGACACCGGACTCGTTCCTCATTTTGCTGGTTTTAATGCCAAATTATATGGCAAATGAGTCATTACGTAACCATCATCAGAAAACAATCGTAACTAACTAGTTTCTTAAATAACTATAAGAGTAATTAAATAGTAATTAAATAATTAGATTCGATTTGGAGAACAGAAGTAACCTGTCGGGCATCGCACCTAGTGACCATCATTCGTTCCGTTTCAAGAGACGCACGTTTTTGCTACTTTGTTTCAACCAAGTGATTTCCAGGTGGATCTGACGAAGTTCTCGAAAGAGGAATGTGCGCAGCGCTACCCATCCTCCCGGCTCATGCAAAAAGGTTTAGATAACACATCGCAGATCTGCTACGGCGACAGGACCAAGTCGAGGGATACTTGTCAGGTGAGACAGACGTAGAGTAAATAAGAAAGAAAGAAAGAAAGAAATACATTTATTTACAATTTATACTGCACACATAAATAACAGCTCAAACAAAAGTTAAAATATAATATATAATAATAAAGTTAATATATATATATTAAAAAAATAAAAAAAGAACATAAAAATATAAAACAAAATAAAAATGTAACACTACGCGTTACTATGCCTAGAGTTGAATGACACCAAATGTAACATTACGGAAAGGAAGATATCGACTGTAAGCAAATCTTTATTGCACCAATATTGAGGAGTATTAGATGCAATTTCCAAGCGTGATATATTATCAGTGGTCAAGTTCGACCGCGGTCGCTAGTTGGGTGGGTGACTGCTAGTGGCAAATTAGTTGAGCACTTCCGTTCTTCGGAGGCCACATTGAGCCGGTCATAGCTGTTCTGTTCTGTTAGCGATTGAGCCCTTCCGGCGACATAAGGACTTATGAAAGTTGGGTTGTTTGCTGATCTATGAACCGATCAACGCTGAAGCAATGTTGATGGAGCAAGCTCGACATCAAACTGTCATCATCTTCTCTCGCTTTTCGGAAATGCAATGTTTTCAAATCTCTTATAACTTCCCCACCACCCCTCGATTTGTTATATCGTCCTATAGGTTTTCCACGGGTATGAAGATAATGCGACTGCAGTGTTCTCTACCGGATTCGGAAGTGCCGACGAGGATGTAACAAAATGTGCGTGGATGCGTGTGTGCATTCTTGCTGTGTGTGTGTTGTTAGTATTCCCGGAGAATGAGCATGTTCAGTAATGGAGGTCGGCATGTGTATGTTGCAGGGCGACAGTGGGGGCCCTCTGCAGGTGCGGCACAAAAAGATATACTGTATGTACACGCTGATCGGCATCACGTCGTTCGGGCGCACGTGCGGCGTGCCCGGCGAGCCCGCGCTCTACACCCGGGTCGCGCACTACCTGCCCTGGATCGAGGAGCTCGTGTGGCCGGACCCCGTTCCTGACCAAGTGTCACGGTCAGGCGCTGCGGCAAGAGGAAGGACAGCTTCCGACGCGATTTATTTTTCAGTTGACTAATTAGAAAAAAAATACCATGTTACATCATCTAGAACGAGTGTTAGTAACGCATCACCACAAGAGCGAATCTAGCCGCAATGTACCTTGTGAATCACGCGTTTGTTCCCTAAAAATTAATCCCAATAAGCAGGTGTGCTGATATACTCCCCCTTCCCACCGGTGACCGCTTCCCGCTTTCGTCCGTTTCGTATGGCCACTGTAACTACGTGTGACGTCATGGCGACCTCATCGACAAATCAATTCGGTACTAAAATCATAGGACATGTACCGGGACATTTACATATGTACATAAATCGGTACAATTTATGTATTTTGTACGATACGGCTTTCTCAGACTTCCATTGATGTGATTCCTTGATGGTATTTTGATAAATGTATTTTTAACAAAGCGACTGAAATTAGTAATATGAATTGTGAGTTTTAGACAATTTGATATCACCCATCCCGTTCTAACGTATAGGTTTGTCTCATCTTATGACTATACTCTTCTATCATATGGGTCTGTCTCTTTCTAGAGTTACACTGTATACACCCTATTAATTAATTAGAAAACGTTATCCTTATTTACATTTCAATGTACTTACTCTATTTATAACATTCTAAGTTAAACAATATTATATAAGAATCTTTTAAATCTACGTGCCCTCGTCCGCAACCATATTTATATCTAGTACCAGGTAGGTAGTTGTCCAAATATCGAGCCATTATTGAGTAAATTGGGAAATACATAGTACACAAATACATAAATATAAAAATTTAAGATTAGTCGTCCAAATTGTTTGTAATACTCAATATAATACTCCAAAGAAAAATGTATATTTTTACCATTGAAATTTAAAATATCGACAATAAATATTATTTTATAAAAATTCAGTGTATTTAATAAACACCCAAACTTTAGACGATCAAAACCTTGTGATCCTAAAGCCGATATTAAGAAAGATTCGGCCGCCATTACTGTAATAGTAATCAGACTTTATGTGATTGTCAATCAAGAACGGGTGAGAATCAGAAGGTCGCGGCCGTGAAGTAGTTTTGTTATGTTACTTCGACTTCGACTTTGTTCGAGTACAACAATGAATTATTGTGCACATACACTTGGTATACAGCATATGTCCTTTCATTCGAGAAAATAATTTTTCAACTAAGTGCCATGGTTGCGGAAATTACCCTTTGTAGACACGAAATTCTTGCTTGCTCTTTATAATATTAAGTTAATAAAAGTTATTAAGTATAAATAGCTTATATTGTATTTAGTGTACCTAGTAGGTGGTGCTCGAGGATGACAGCTGTCAAAGGGGAGTGACAGGATGCGTTGTGCTGTATGATGACGTCCCAACTATTATTAATGAATTTATTATCTGCCGGACCTGCTAGGTTTCGTAGACTCAAGCAGGTCAACGTCTAGCGCGTGGGATGTGCATCTATTTATATTATTTAAACTTGTATATTTTACTTTCATAAGGAATCGGAGGGGGTAAAACAAACAACAGTTATGTCAAGTCGTCGGGTTTATTCGACGGAGGCGAGGGCCAGGTCCGTGCGACACCCGTCACGGCCACACGACGCTCTCTATCCAGGGGAGATACTCGTGCACGCGGGTGTACACGCCGGGCACGCCCACCACGCCGCAGTTGTAGCCGAACGACGTCACCCCCACCACCACGTACATGCACTTGATGCGCGCGCTGTGGATCTGCAGCGGACCGCCGCTGTCGCCCTGCACACAACACGCAAACACACGCGGACGAGTGACGAGCTCTGCCATCGCAACCACTGCAGGCCCCGGACCAACGCGTCAACTAACAAAACCAGCCGTAGTATGTTGGTTCAAGCGTCGGTCTTCTGTTTGAGAAACTGAGATCTAATATATCAAAATTATGCTCGTGTGTGAAATATGAAATAAAATTTACTTCCATTAAATAAAACATTGGAAACTTGCTCATTGAATAGCTGCTAATAATGTTTCTTAAATTGTGTAGAGTCATCAACCGACACATGGCTTACGTGTACTGTACTGTTACGTGTACTGTAGCTCAATAGGTCCTTAATATTCCGACCGTAAAAGGAGACCAAAACGCACAAAGAAAACAGTCATGGGTTACCTCTCACTAAGAAAGATCTTCAGGATACTATCTACGTTTCATACCTGACAGGTATCCTTAGACTCCTGCATGTCTCCGTAGCACATCTGCGTCCTGTGATCAATCCCTGACGACAACAGCCGGTTGGGGGGGACACGGAGAGAGCAATCTGTATCACTGAACTTATATAATTTAACCTGGAAACAATTAAGACGGCGGTTCAATATGACATAATTCTTACTGTATCTATATCTTATTATATATGACGCAAACCGTCAGGAATACGGTTGTTAAACGGAACGCGGCACCGTGACCTGAGTGGTGGCAGCACCGTCGCTATGACGCAACACTCTGCAACTCATTCTACAGCGAAGCCTGGATGAGGGACTGGGGTATGGCAATCGACACTTATGTACCTCTCTACTTTGAACTCTTATACGTTTCGTTAGTAATTATTGCTTTAACGGTGAATACATCTGGAAAAGTTGCTGTGCACTTTTATATGTTGCTATCACCAATTATCCGTCCGCGAAGATGTGTGATTTTGACGCGCACACGCACACATAATACACAATACATACGTTATACTACTCTTCCACAATTCCTACTCCTACTAACAATGAGTATACAGCTGAACGAACCTTCTGTAAAACATTAGCGATACTGCCGTTGGCCAGAGCACCCCATCCAGTGGCGAGCACGGCCTCCGCCGTCTGCATGCCGGTGTCCAGGCACGCTGGAACCACGAACGCGTTTAGCTTGATCCTGGACACAAACAACTTGAGTTAAAAGGAGCTTCACATATCCTCAAATCTCAGTTCGTGGTGCATCCTGCAGAAAAACAGCTGAGACAATAAACCAGGTCCATCTAGTTCGAGGTCGCCGGACTCGGGACCACTCAGTTTAACCGACTGCCTATTGTTGGAAATAGACGTGGCGGAAAATTTAATTATCCGACTAGCTACCTTGTTATTATGATCAACCAGGAAATGGTTTATCTTTCGAGTGTAAAGTTGAAGGGAAAATTAACAAGCTGACCAACAGCTTCCTCCACGACAGACGCCGCCTTCATGACCTCCCACGTGTTGCGTATCTCATGGTCATCGCCCTTGATCAATGTCGGGGTAATAATTTGCAGCACGGCTGTTTCTTTGCCGAATAAAAAATTAAATACTTTGATTTTTTTGAAGCTCTAGGGCTAGTCGCTAACAGATCAGAAGCACCTGTTATTCATGCGTTCCGACGTACCTTCTAGCCCTTCTTACGAGCGGATTGCCGTCAGAAGTTTGTTGGACTGTGTAGCTATAGTGAGCTGGTGTATGCAGTTACGCTAAAGTTACCGTCTGGCTGTCTCGAGCAAGGCGATGTCGTTGTATCTCTTGGGCGGCGCGTATTCTATGTGCTTGTGTATCTTGTGGATGCCGTACAGGTTCTCCGTGTTGTAGTTGTCCGATCTTCGGAGCGTGCCCACCAGCGCAAACGTCACCGCTCCCCTGCGATATCGCACTAATATTAAAGCACACATGATATCTCCAAGGGTTATAAAGTTGCAGGCTAATAGGTATGTCAATTTGATCATTTTGAATTTTTTTTTCTGTCCATCTGTATGTCCCGTTATAACTCAAGAACGGCTTGACTGATCTTCATCATAATTGGTGCGTAGTGAGAACACGTAATGGCGCAGAATATAGGCTATATAAGTATCAGTAAACCTAATGAGGTTTAATCAAAGCAAAAGACTAAAATTTTGAATAATCATGTATATATAATTAAGTATTCAACCCGAACGAAATCGGAGAAGGTCGCTAGTTTATAATTACTTTCTACATTGTAAACTTCCAAATGTATTTTTTAATTTCCAACTTTTTACTAGATGTTCAGCACTGTACGCTTTACTGGTTACATAATACTTGTTAATTAAAGTCAAAATTGCTGTAATTCTTAATTTTGTCGTAAGAGAAAAAAAAAATGCTACTTACAAGCCTTTGGCGTATGTGCAGTGTCCAGCAGTTAAAATAAAGCTCTCACTGATTATGGAGCCGCCGCACCGAAAACTGATAGACATCTGGTCGCCGTACCCCAACAGCGCCTGCAGTAAAAGTGGTTACTACAGAAGACGAATATATGGCTATGCTAACAATGTTTCCATCAAACTCAATGTCTGCTCTGATTTAAGCGCAATTCGCTGCCCAAATCGCGAGTAGAGTATCAGACAGTCGGTGCTGAACATGCGCGAATTTCCACGCATATTTATTTTTAAATGTGTAACTGCAGTGTCGGGGAGCCAGGCGGCGAGCGAGTTCGTAGCGTCAACGCATCAGTTACGCCCCGGGTGTGCAAATAAAACTTTACCGCTACTATAAAAACAATATTTACCATATGCGGGAACTCGCCCTCCTCGGCGTCGATGCCATTAATGATGAGCTTGTTGACGTTGTGCTTGCAGTTGTTGCGGCGCACTCGACCGCCGATCAGTGCCACGCTATTCTGACACGGAAATACGTACTGGTCCTGGTACTCCACGCATTCTGCCGATGTAACAAGTTGTGTCCAGTAAAGACACATATATGGTTGTAAGTTGCTCCATCCATCGTTTAGCCACCGACCAGCCTGCTCTACTCGAGGAGGTTCTTAAATTTCGATTAAGGGATGAGGTTACCTCTATCAGGTCTCTTCTACTGGAGATGGCTGAGATATGCACCGTTCTGCTTAGTCCCGATGATACTTATACAACCGTGAATGTATTGAACATTTGCCGAGACAACGGAAACATCGCTTCCTTCTCGACGATGAGGTGCAAAATACGTCGCCGCCTTTGGCGTTCCTCAAATTATTGATGTCCATAATTATCAGTAAACACTTTACTCGTTTGCAGGTTATTAACATCCGAAAGTTGCGTGTACAATTAATGGTGATAAATGAAAATTGAAATATGTCGATACGCACTGTCCCAGGCTTTTTGGCCAGTCTTCGGGGCAGTCATGTTCGCACCGAGCGGCTCGCACGGCGACTCCTCCTCGCTATCTTCGTATTCAACATAATCCGGCGTATATTCTGTTGTCGTTGTTACACTGGAATTTAAATTTATATATATAATTTTATTATTATCTGTACATGTAATAAAATTCTATACATTAAGGATATATGAGAAAAACTACTATTGCGTGCTTTTATTAATGCAATAGAATCCAAAACAAAAGTTGTTAAAATGTTTGTCTGTTTATGCGTTTGTTCGCGCTAATCACAGAAACGGCTTAAGTGGTTTCGTTACGTTTTTCACTAATGTATTACGGTAAGAATCACTTAATATTTAAAGCTCGTTTCATTGCAATCCGTCCGTACACAAAAAAGTTATGAATTAACATATGTATTGCTAATTCACAGAACGAGAAAAACCCAGAACAATGCAGATGCTATATTTAAGCGTCAGGTAGTTTTTCCGAAGCGAAGCGAGGGCATTTGCTAGTACAATATAAATATGTACATACATTTAAACCGACAAACTCAAGTAATTTAAATCCTGTGACTTGCTTTAAATAGTACTGTTATTATAGAGAGTTGTTATTATAGACAGTGGCTTAATTCGACTACGAGTGCATGTGTATTTTGATTTACTTCTTTAGGGGGCCGGCGGAAGCAGCCGCAGGCTTCTGGGTGGTAGTAGTAGCCGTGGTATGACCGGCGACGGTGCTAGAGATACTTGAAACAGCGCAGCAAACGACTGGATTGGTGCCAGCGAAATAGCAAATCTGCAAAAAAATATGTACGTCATTATGTAGGTAGGTACCCAGACGAAAAACTAACGAGAACGAGTTCGTTAGAAATTCGTTCACCAGCGGTTTCAGTCCTAATCCGGCTACACACGAGTGCAGGCCTTTCATGTTATAAATTAATCTCTACTAATAATTTTACAGTTTCATATTTTATATAACTTTGTTTCTTTAATAATCTCCATTTCTAACATCAAATATCTTCATTGCTTAATTAAGTCTGAAGTTCCGGTTTTCCGGTACTATATATTTAATATGATTTGACTTCCGGGTTAGCGTGACGTACAATTTCCGTTAATAACGGTATAAATAAAGTAAGAATCGACTCGCTCGACAGCGGGGGTTGACAACACCAGGGGGCTGTCGTCGCCCTCGAGTAAATGCCCGGGCATGGAGGAATCCCTCCAGTCCCGAATTCCTCACGCATGGACCGCGACCCCAGAGAGGGCGCCGCCGTGTAGAACGAACAACTGTACGCGTGAACTACTAAACACTTCGGTAATTGTTACGTCTGGCTTCATTTCATCCGACTCAACCGGGGTCTTATAGAAATATAAATTACCATATATTGGATATAAAACTTATAAGAATGAATTTAAGAATATTAGCAGGACACTGTAATAATTTATTACATTTGCGTGAATTATCCAATTTTATAAGTTTTGTTAATTTCATGTGAACGATTTTGGGTCAGGGTACGCAGGTAGGTTCATTTGTTATTTATTTCTAATGGAGTTTATTTTCTAAGCAGTAAACAAAAATTATTACGAGTACCTGTGGGTAGATTTTATTTTTAATATCGTTAAGCGCTGAGGGGCATTGCATAATGTTTTTGCATACTCCACGAGCGCCATTGATACTACAGGAATCACCTGGAAAAAAGTACAAACTAACTTTATCTAACTATTCATATATCAGTGTTATATAATCAACTGCTGGACAAAGGCCTCCACTTAATTGGCGGAAGGCAGACCTGTCCTGGGCCCTCTGAATCCAATATAGATTTTATATGGATAATAAATAAATATACACCCCCGCACTAGGATTCCCTGTGTTGCGGGTGTCATGGATATACACAAATATGACATCACAAACACCCGTGATTGGAGAGAAAACATTAAAATTGTAAAATTCAAAATCATTTAGGTATTTTGTAAATACGCTTATGTAAATATGTTATGCTTTTATTACTGTTTCGAAAATGTAACATTTTTATTATTATTTCACATTATTAAAATGTAATAAAAAATTACAAGATAATTACAAAGTAACCTGCGCGGAACCGGTTGCGGCAATGTAATTTCCAGGCGTCCTTCTAATTTATATATTTGTTTATAGCATAATATTATAATTAATAACTTATTATTAACTCGGCACCCATTGCAGGCCGGCGCCCTCTCCCGCCCGTCTGCCCAATCCCCAAGACAACGTAAACAATCGTGAATTTACCCGATTATTTCAAATTAATTTATTTTATTTACTACATGCTTTTTGTCGGTAGAATCCAGACGAATTCAAACTATCTGGTATTCATAAATAAACTGTAGCGCGTGTCATGATTATCAATGGGAATATAATAATAAGGAAACTTGTATCAAATGAACCTACATACCTACTGTATCGGGTGATAGGGCAACTATGTCGTCGTGTTATCGTGCGGCTTGTCTACAAGTACCGGGCATTCTTATTTTAGCGTCCTCTTTGCTATTTACTTTCCCAGTATTTTGCCGCGGTCTCCTCTCACAACGAGAGCGATTAAGGCGGCTCGGCATACTTCACTCTCCTTTACCTTTGAGAACATTATGGGGAACTATCAGGTGTGCATGTTATATCACGATGTGTTCCTTCACGTGAACTAAGTTATAAGTGATTTGTAATAAGTACGCACACGTTTTGAACAATTACACGTGCACGCAAGATTCAAACTCGAGTCTCCGTGCGGAGGACCGCCGCTCAAACCATTGGCCACCACTGCTTTTACTTTGCTCGTTCAAAATCTACCATTTTTGTATTTATTTTTTAACATATTCTGTACTTTACTGTTCTGTTAATACAGCCAAGTTACTTACGCGTAAGAAACTAGATATTTCTACAAAATCATCGTCATTCATGACGGCGCACTATTTCATTTTGCACTGACGATATTGTATTTAGGTACAACTAACCACTAGAACCCGCGTGTTGCCCTATCACGTAAACCACCACGGAGTACACTGAGTTTCGCCTGTGAGATTACAGAATTTCCACGCTATCTACCGACTGTAGCGCTCGTATATCATCACTTCGACAACGGCCCCTAGTAATAACCGATGTACCAATAATACCTCTACAGAGAATAAGATTATTATTTCATGTCTTATTAGGAAATTATTAATTATTAAATTCTTATAAAGAAAATAGTATTTCTTTTGTGCGTCAAACTCAATAGTTTATTATTATTATGTTTTTTTAAATATTTTTATTCGATCAAGACGGTAAAACTTCGAATTTTAGTTTTCCATTTGTAGATATAATTAGCCGACCCGGCATACGTTGTTTTGCCATATAAATTATTAATTATATATATCACTAATTATAATAACTTTTCTAAAAAACAATATCAAACCATTAACGCAATAGAGTGTACAATATTTTTTGCTATCCCATCTTTAGCTAACACAAACAAACTGGATGTTTTGCCCACTCGCAGCATGCGACGTATAATTGTCCGTGTGAAAAACATGGTGTGATATGAATTAATGATAAATTTATTTGAAAATAACACTGAAATAGTAAAATGATAATTGTAAACGTCACTATTACGACTGATACACAAACAATAATAATAATGGCCGGCAACTGTAGGTAGTGAGAAAAGAGATCTCATCCCTACTCCGTACTGTTTACTGGGTCAGAAGTGACATCGGTAGACGCCTGGCGGGGATAACTGATCAAGTGATAATTAATCAGTTATCGACCTTGGTTGAAAATTATTGAATTGTTAATAATAATGGTAGAAGGGTGAAAATTTAGGGTTTTATGTATTTTTTTAATATCACATCATAAAAAAATAAAAAAAAAATGTCGAAAAAATAAAAAATAAAAATTTGGGGTGGACCACCCTTATCACTTAGGGGTATAAAAAATTGATAACAACCTACTCTCAGACCTACTGAATATACATATAAAATTTAATCAAAATCGGTCAAGCCGTTTCGGAGGAGTATGGTAACTAAAACTGTGACACGAGAATTTTATATATTAGATAATATTCTAACTGATCGCTTCCTGTACATTAAGGATATATGAGATAAACATTTTTAGGGGCCTTTATAAACGTAATACAACCCAAAACAATAGTTGTTAGAATTTTTGTTTGTTTGTATGTACGTTTTTTCTTGCTAATCTCAGAAACGGCTTAACATATTTCGTTGGTGTCTCTTTTATGGGTAGATGTCTAAATATTTATAATAAAGCCAGTTTAAGTGCGTTCTGTAACTGTGAGTAGGAAAAAAAACTCCTCGGGAGTTTTTTGCCGCTTCTTCTTCCGAGACCACTCACGGTAGGGATTTGTTGAAGTGATGGCGTAGTTTGACGTTCGCAAAGTGTTTGTAAAAATAAAAATTCGAATAAAATATTATTTCATTTCATTTCATTTCGTTCTGGTTTTCACTAATGTATGGCAGTAAGTATCACTTAATATTTAAAGTTCGTTTCATTTCAATCCGTCTACAAATAAAAAAATCATAAATTAATTTCAAACAATGTAGGTGCTATTTCTAAGCGCAAGGCGTAGGTTTTCTGCGAAGCGCGGGCGGTTTAATAGTTTTAAATAGTGTTCCAGGCTGCACAACGTACCTCCGGAACCGATAATTGACAACAACGGCAATTCCTGTATTTCTGTGTCAATAACGGACAAGACGGCAGAACACTGTTACAGACAATAAAATACCGTACAGTAACAACCGTGTCGGCGCAGATCCAATAAAAAATATTAAATATAATTATATTAAACTCTCTTCCAGCTGGAGCTCTATAGCGCTAACCAATACGAACAGGTTTGCACACTATACGGTTAAGGGGTCATCGCTGTCCCTGAACACTTATCGGCCGCCGATTTTAAAATAAACATTCGAAAACTACTTTACGTGTAGCGTCAGTTTGTTGGTTCACAACGTTCTTACACGATCTGAAGAGTAGATCTGGGCGCGTCGAACTAACCTAACAGCAGTAGGACCACCAGCAAGTATCCATAAGACAAAATTGTGTCTTCTTCTAAACACGTATAGCATTCTAGCGGCCCGCTCAGACTTCGTTCAACTTGAACAACACCCAAGTAATTATTGTTTGTTGAACAGTTGAAGAATGACGAATGAAAATATTACTAACACTGTAGCCAATTTATACGTGTATGTATAAGATATATGTCCATCCGATATAATGTACCTTTTAACTGGTAGAGATATTTTTCAAATTGGTGCCGTGGTTCCGGAGTCCCCCCGTGTACACAACAACTCACCTAATTCGCGCTGTCTCTTTATAACTAGTAGTTTTATAATTAGTATAGATTTTAAATTGATTTCATACAATATATATATAAAAGAAATAAACCAAAGATGTGTTTCTCTATAAACGAAAAACACATTTGATTTATAACTTTATACCTACTATCATATGTATAATTTACATTAAATAAAAAACCTACTTACATTACACAATACTAACTAAATAAAATCTTTTCTATTTGACGCCACACACAATCTCATCTCACACACACACACACACACACACTTACTCACACGTACACTCAGAGACACACGCTAATACTTCTATAGTACCTAATCTTTACGTTATTACTAGATGCGTATATTTATTAATATTTCAGCAGGTCAAACATTCTCATGATTAGTGTACCATCATTATTTCCGGGGGAGGGTACTGGTGACCTGTAGCTCAGGTTTTCGTAAACCTACACCAGGTACCAGACTCTCCCTTAGCAAGACCTTGATTATTTGTATCAACCCATGTGTCACCTACACAAGACTGTGAGAGTAAATAAATAAATTTTATTATTGTTATTTTATTGATGTCATTGCTCTTTTTCTTCCGTGTTCGGATCGGGACGTCAAATAATTCAAAAAAGTTAAAAAGAAAATACATTTTCTTTACATATATATATAAGTTATTTTGTGATGAAAAATCTTTAAGGCGATTGTTTCCAAGCTTGCTGTGTGGAAGGAAATCGACAGTTTCGACGTCATATAACAATGTACATATCTTGCTGTTTTGATAAAGGATATTAAGATGTTATTCGGTCCGAGGGCTGAGTCATTAGTATTCAAGTATATTTTATGTCTGTGTAAGTGAACAGTGAACTGATCAATGCATAAGTATGTATGTATATCTTGATGTAATAGGAATGTAGATTAATTGGGGTGTTCATGCACTTCAGTTCTACGTGTAGGTAGTTCTTTTTGTTGGAGTTTTCAGCTACGTTAATTACACAGATTAGCCCACAGTTCCACTACTATAAACTTTTTGTCACCTTTACTTCTCCATCTATAACTGTCTTTGATAACATGGGGATGCTCCCTATTTCGTCTTCATCAAGGACAAGGATAACTCATTATCTCACTGCTTTGAAGTAGCGTGTTTTGCACTTTGTTCTTCATATCTTCAAACTGGCTAGATAGAAATGTCAATGAAATGTTGATAGTTTTAGTGCGAATGTAATTTATACTTTCGTTATTATTTTGTGACATCCGTCTAGAAAATATATATCCTTTATTATATTTTACTTCACCCAGCACTGACGTTTAGAGCGCGTATTAACAAAAGAGTCTGCCGGCAACGATACCGAGTTGTCTTCAGTTTGACTCGGAACTCGATTTCACAGGGGTGCGGCGGAAATTCTAACAGTAAACGTAGCGACGAAAGATAGGGTACTCTTGCTACTAGGGGCACAGAAGTGCGAAGCAGCCGCCTCTTCGGAATGCGCGTGAGCAGCATGAGCAGTGTATCTGATTCACCTCTGCGAGGATAATTAGTTTTTTTTTTTTTTTTTTTGCGCCCAGAGATGGTAGTGGGCTACCCTCCGGAAGCGGGGGAGGGGGGTGGTGAATGCTTTATGCATACCAGACAGCCGGCTGCTCTGGTTATGTGGGACTCCCGAAGGTCACCCACTAAACACCACCCGGTTGGCTTTGGCCTTGTGGCCCCTAAGCCTTCATCGGATGCGACCCCATCCTTAGAGAAGGATAGGGTGCTAGCGGCACTCCCGAGGGAGCGTCCGCTTGTTAATAACACAGAAGGTGTTGTCGGATGATGAGACTAGTGGCGTCTTAAGGACGCTACTAACTGGGATTGTTGGAATTCTTGACTGTGGCCGCCAAACGGAGGTCCAAGTCAGAAGATAGCTTGTCTGGGGGATTGGTGAGAGCATTTCTCGGCCGCCGGATTTGGCGGCCTGAAAGACTAGGAGCGGTGTAGTCCGCTGCCTGTCTGATAAGGGAATTACTGTGCTCCTCTGCGGATTTAAAAAATGACGTGCTGTAAACTTTAAAGAATTGCTGGATAGTCGGAAGCTGAAGATCGAAGTGCAGGTCGGCGTTCCTCACGCACCAGTGGGCGTTGGTTGCTCTCCTGCAAAAGATATTCTGAACGACTTGGATGGGATGAAGGATATTGGGTTCGACGTGTGCGAAAACAGGGGCGGCGTATGACATCACCGGCCGTATGCAAACCTTGTAGAGCGTTCGCTTATTCCTGAGGGACATCTTACTATGCCTTCCCAACAGACGGTTGAGTTGGCCCATGTAGTACCTGGCGGAGTTAGTAATTTTCCGTACGTGTGGTCGGAAGGATAGTGCGGAGTCGAGTGTTACTCCTAAGTATTTAGTTGTGGCTTTCCACGGGACAGGTGCGCCTAACAGTCGGATGTTGGGTTCGTCATGTCTGTGTCTGGGTTTAAAATGAAAATAGACCGCGGTGCTTTTATCTGCGTTAACTTCGATTCGCCATTTGGAGAACCAGTTTCCTAACTCATCTACCGAGTGTTGGATTTTGGAAAGGACGTGATTAATTTCCCTTGACTGATAATATAACGCGGTGTCGTCTGCGAATAACGATAGTTGTACTCCATTTTTTGGAATGGGAATGTCG
>PDGT01000094.1:608843-711527 GCA_003671415.1 Megathymus violae
ATAAGTCGCGGTCGATCGGTTTCGACGGCACAGTAAATACAGTCGAAAAAGTGAAGGACTTACTCGAGAGTATGTCGGAGGGGTCCGTCTGCTACAAGAGCAGTAACGGAAGTGGATAATTAGTCAATAGTCGACGCTAAATAACAGTCCTGACGTAAGACTTAAGAGACGCAACTATCAACAAATGTGTCCTCTCATTCGCACTTTTAACACGCGTATTGCACAACCATATACTTTTATGCACCCCTAATATTTTATACCGATTTTTATCATACTTCTTAAAGGAACGTAATTTTTATTCGAGAATAAATTAATTTTGTAAAAAAAATACTTAACACCATTAAACCCGTCTATATTTAAAAGAAGTCCAAGGGAAAGGAGGTTATAAGGAGCCTCAATAAAAAACTGCTTCTCTGACCACGCAAAATGCAGGTTAAGTTAAGAATGGAATCCATTTTTGCTGCAAAATATTTTGTATTTTTAGTAGATTTACAAAAACGATTATTACTTCTACTAATAAGATTCTGTTCAAAGCAGACGAGACTCGTACAGTTTCGACTAGTTTTTCCTCGCGTGATTCACGTCACACCATCGCTTGTGGCATTGCCGCACATGAAAGCAATTATCACTAAATTCGCGATGAAAATGCGCCAGTTAATTCATTAAGTAAGAACTTCTCTGATTTACCACAATCTGAATGATTTTATAATTCGCAAATAGTCTCCTGGGGCAATACAAAAGTAATGTTAAGGCAATATTGACATAATAAATATTTATACTACAATATGATACCTTGTGATTCTAGTCATTTCAAGTATTAGGTCCTCGTGTTTGGACAAACCCAAATACCCAATATCCATATAACGGAACGCGGGCCACGTGGTACAGGAAAAATGGTACGTTCATTCGGTACGTAGCAAACGTACATCGTTTGACGACCCCATAGCTCAGTTAGTAGTGACCGTGCCTGCCGAGCGAGGGGTCGTGGGTTCGATCCCGGCCGGAGCAGACATTTATGTGACAGATAAATGTTTGCTCTCGGATCTCGGGTGTTTGTGATGTCATATTTGTGTATGTCCACGCCACCCGCAAGCCAGGGAATCCTCGTGCGCGGGTGTGAGTGTGTAAACGTTTATTTATTTATATGCGGACCTCTAAAAAATTATAATTGTTTGTTTATGACTGTTTCAGTCTGTTCTACCATTATTAAGATCGTCGGTGCGATGACGTGCTGCCGCCGCACACCTCACTTACAGTTGCACACTCGTCTCTGGCGTGTAACATGTTATAGGTCAAGTAATTGGAACTTTTAAGCGACATGTTAAAAAAGTTACAGTTGCAGGATATTATGCTATAGATGAGTATATAAATGACAAAGACTATATTGCAAGGGTTGGAGGGTACGTGACCCCGTAGCCCAGTTGGTAGTGACCCTGCCCGCAGGGCGGTCCCTGGTTCCTGCGATCGATTTCCGTCCAGGGCAGCCGGTTATGTGATAGAAAAATATACCTGTTCCCGGGTCACGGGCAATTTGATGTTAGATCTGTGTACGTCCATGCCACCCACAACCCAACGGAATCCCAGGCCGAAGGTATTGTGTGTAAATGTTTATTTATGTAATGTGTACGGATCTAATTTCTAGATTCCATTCATTCACACAGTCCACATTGACACTGTGCCGTGCGGGCTACAAATATCACTGATAGCTAATATCTAAAGACTGATATTGACATCTTTGCAGATTCAATAGGTCAATTGAAGGATAATTAAATAACTTATATAGTTAAACTACAACATAATTCTCTTTCTTGGCTTTTGATTCCTGTATTACCTTATAGTTAACATATATTTTGTCTGTTTACAATGTTTATGGAAAAATGTTGTACAAACATTTAATTAAGGTACATAAAAACGTAATGTTATTATGTATTTCTCAATTGTGTAAATTTTATCTATGTACTTAGTTGGTATGCCTTTAATGAATAAATAAATAAATAACATTACAACCGGCTATATAAAAGGCTAACCTGCTAAAGTAAATGCTTTAAAAGCATCCAATATTCTAGTAGTTTCCATGAATAAAATGCACAATTATACATTTAATATTGATCTGTTGACATATCATAAATTACCTGTATGAAAAATGCCTTCTTAGATTTATCGATAAGGTTACTCACCTTCATATTGGCCTTCAGTTCGCAAAACACAAATTATTAACACCAGAAAATACACTGCAAGACACATTTTATTTAATTGAAAAATATTTGTAAAGGTTAATAACCTGAATGACAAACTTCCTTTAAAGTTATTTATAATCTATCTATACTGAGATTAACAAAGTGTTAAGGATAAATTTATTGTAGGAAACACCACAAAAAAAAAACAATCTTGGATTTTAAATTCAATGAACGCAATTATATTTTAATTTTAAATACATTAGTGCGGTACGATCTTTTTAAACTTTTTCTTTTAATTGGCGGTAAAATATATGTTATGTACTCGTCTCGTCTTCTCGGCCGTCTCTCTTCGCCTTCTCGGCCGCTACTGACCACCGAGTCTGACTGTCTACAACGAGTCTTCGCATGATACAATATTGATAATTAAAATAGTCATCATTGTTATTTTCCTCGTCGTGAGGCTAAATACACGTCACTGTGAAGACAAATCTCAAGCAGGCTGCATCACACAATCTTAAACTATTGTGTAAATAAAATAAAACTGTTACTCCTTGTTACCCATCCCGCGACAACAAATCCTTTTCCCGGGATAAAAGATATCTTAGATATGCTTTATGAGCCACTAAAAGGCCAAATGTCATCCAAATCTGTTCAGTGGATTTAACGTTATACGTGGTCAAACATACATACAGACAAAAAAATACAAATAGCTGTGTTTTGACCTCTATATCGATAACTAAATCGACCTACATTAAAATATACAAATAATATTCCACGGACAGATTGGCCCCGTTATATTTTCTTTATTAGTATACATTTTATTAAACTAAAACCAAATTCAGTACGAGCGGCGCACTCTGCTTAATCGTTCAGTTTTTTGTTTGTTAATAATCCCCGCTTGAGTCCCAATTGAAGCCCATTCCAATTATCTACAACCCTTCTGTGTGTGTGTGTTCTTTCCACTATTTGACATTAATAGTAATACTGTAGCTGGCAATATGTATAAAATGATTAGAAAAATGAAAACTTTAGAGGTATCAAAAATACTATGTCAATGATCATCACTGTCATATAAAATATCGAATATTATCTATCTTTTTAAAAATGGTTGTATATTTAATATATTGTTTTTATTGATATTATATTATATTTATTATTGCTATATATGTATATGGTAATTTATGATTATCTTCCAAGAACGTGCCGTTATAACATTTATAGTAACAAAACAAACCGCCATCATCGCCCACCGAACGAACACATTTTAAAACACCGCTGAAAACAAATTGCATAAAAATTAATATACAATACCTACCTAATTTTTGACAAACTCGAACTTATGAAATCTCTGTATTAAGGAGTAACGAGTACAACAGTAGTTGTTGTCTCTGTCACATCTGTATTATAAAATATTTTTTGTTTAAAAATTTATTTACAGTATAAAAATGCAAATAAAAAGTATTTCCATAGTTTATAAAAGCATACAAAAAAATTCCAACAAAAAAATTTTTAACTAAAATTTGAAAAGTAACAAAATATATGTTTGACCTAAATCACGCTAACGAAGTTCTTTAAAATCGTAGCATATATACAAATGCCGTGTTCTCACAAGTGGGGAGTCCGTTTCTACACAGTGAAGCAGTTGCGGGACGGAACTGTGCTAAACCGTCCCACTTCGACTCGCCTCGACTGACACGCGTCGGCACGCTAAATGACCTAAATTGGGGGTAACGGTCTATATGCGAAGCCAGCCACGTCATCGGCGAATTCGATTTCGGGTTCACAGGACCCAATCCAACCAAGTTGATGTCCAGCTGCGGGGGTGTCCGGCCTCTGTGGCCCCCCCGCGGCCATTAGCTTGCGTCAGTCCCTCGTCTCAGACGAGTCCCGTCGAGTCTCCCATGGCTCGATCAGTCCCCGGAGTATTTACTCCGTACCGCAGAGTTCGCTCTGTCTGGAGGATTCAAATCCCTCCAAGCGCACTGATGTAGAAGTCGTGATTCCCTTTTGAGAAAAAAAAGGTATAGTAAAGGTAAAAAAGGTAAAGTATCGCCAATAGCGCCTGAGTAAATATTAATGGCATGTTTATTATTACGCGTCGAACTCTACTCACTTAGCGTGCAATTTTAGATTAAATATCATGCGTGTACAAATCTTTACGTTAAACTGTGTCGTCATTCTCTTTATTTTAATCTTTGAAAGAAGTTTTTACTCCGATACCTGGACAACAGCGGCGACAAATTTTCTAATTATCAAGTAAAAACTATTAAACTCTGTGTGCATTTAAAACTGAACGTCTACTCCAATTTTCACTGGAAATTAAGTTTTTCTAATACTGATTTTAATTACCTTCATCGTAAATTAATAAATTTGGAATATCTAAATATAATAGACGTCAAAATAAAGGAAAAATGAAAATTGAAAATGATATTCATATTGCTGTTTGAAATGTAGTAAAATCTTAAGCAAATAATTTTTATGTAATGGGCAAATATTTTTTTTTATTGCTGAAGAGCTCAAATTAAATTGGGAGTTGCATGAGGCCCAGTGCTTAATGAATAACTGATAATATTATAAAACCTGCAACGAGCTATGAAAACCTAAAAAAATGGATGTTATTTATATCACAATTCACTGATCACTTTCCACCGAGTATCAATCATAACTACAGCTTTTAATTTCATTACTTTCCGCTTATTTACGCTTATTAAGCGTCAATGAATCAGTAACGAGTATCAAGAGTACTTCAGTCAACCAACCATTTTAACAAGGAGGGCTTTAGCGTAATTCACGTCGCATCTGTAGTAAAGATTGTTGCATTTGTTAGTGGTCAACCTAACTATCGGATGATCCTTTATCTCCAACAAGGCTTATCGACAGCAATCAAACCTGACGGTTCAACGGAATACCTGAAGCATTTTTATCACTAGCGGATGCCTCCAATCGAACCTTACGTTTGCAGACTTCGTTGTTTCGTTAAGCAGGAGAACCGCACGCCCAACAATAGGCGCGTGACATGATGTGGTTGTAAGAAGCCGTCGCAGCCAATTATGTTGGGGAGGCTAATATTAGTAATTAATTATGGGAAAGCATGTAATGATTTAAGCAGAAAGTTAATAATTTATAACGTTTACGTTAATTATCCTTTTATTCAAGGTTTGTCAGTGTGATGTGTACAACTTAAGGGAAAGGGCAGTGACCTCCCAGACCGCGCCTAGTCATTGCACAGTTGAGAGTTGATTAGGTTTTAACCGACTTCAAAAAAGAAAGAAGCTCCCAATTAATTTCATTTTTTTATATTTGTTGCCTCAGACCTTGTCATTTATTAACTATTTTGGAAAATTCCTTTTTGAAGTGAAACTTCTTTAGAATCGTTGTGATTTCAAACCGGATGCAACGGAAAAAGCGACAGGTAAGAGACACAATACAAAAATGTGTAGCCAGAGCGAGAGAGCAAATGTTGGTGTGTATGTATATTGTACACTGTTAATACTTGCTTGTGTTGAGCATTTGACGTGTGTTAGTATATGTGAAAAGTACGTGAGCTAATACTACAGTACACTGTATGCGGCTGCGAATTACAGCTTTTTAGTAAGAAGTCAGCGTGGTGTGTTATTATTTAACAATGTTTGTGAGTATTTTTATATCTTGTTGTGCTAAATAATAAATTTTATAAGATGCCGAAAAAAACTTAAAAATTTAATAATTTAATTTAGAAACATGTACTTAATTTACAATTCATGATTTAAAATATTAAAAAAAAAAAGATTAATTTAAACTTATATTTAATAATTCTTAAATTAACAAAATGATTTATCATTTAGATTTATAGGAAAAAAAACAATTTTAAGACGGATGAATATTTTTGAATTGTAAAATATATTGTATATATTCACCTCATTCTTTTGTCGATTTACTGAAGTTTCACTTCTATCGTGTGTGAATCGCACACACGTCACCTTTTTTTGTTTTAAAGGTTGCCACTGAAGAAAAAATACCATTCATAAGAGTGAAAAATAGGAAATGAAACCACCTAATGAATTCACCTTCTTCAAATAAAATATTTACTTGTTTAACTTAATTTAAATATAACCAAAGTTATTGTTTTTTTAACGTTTTTTACGATGATTACCATCGAACGAGATGACACCTCACGTAACTTAGTAATAATTGATTGCCGCTGATGGCCCCTGTGCATCTGTCTGATGTGGTTTCCAACGCATACCCGATCAAGAAGGTAACTGGGAACTAGCTTCCTTAGTTATTACGTTGTGTCTTTATTTATGTTTAATTAGTTGTTTCTATCAAAATGTATGATAAATCGACTATTTTCTTTGTCCTCTGTTATGTTGTGCTCCACCAGCGAATTAGGTATTTCGACTCAAAATTATACGTAGGATAAATATTTTTTTAATTATTATTGTAGACAATTTTATCGATATCAAGCATTAATGATACACCGAAGATTCAAGATTTAAGGTTTTGTTGTAGTTGTGCGGTCATGGTGTGTCAAGTGTCAAACTAACGATACCGCCGAAACTCAGTATTTATGAATTGTCGTGACCCGTTCAGGTAAGTTCGTTGTTTATGATCGCCACCTTGACGGCGTCAGTGGCGCGATTGTAATGAATGATTTATGTATAGGTAGGCCTTTAGTTTTCTTTTTGCTTATGACACATTTATTTCGTATCGACTTCTTTCTTTTGGGTTTTACACTAAATTTCTTTAAAGATAATTGTTACTGGATTACACTCCGTATTCGGATTATATTATATACACCCAAACCTAGTTATGATTTGAATGTGTAAGGTTCACTTACTTGTTTAACTGTAAGGAAGCTATATACATAGTTAAGCTAATTAATTATTCAAGAATTAATTGTTGGTAAAACTTAATTCACTATTTTGTTATAAGCTTTATTTATTATTTTTGTATTTAAAAATGAATTGTCAATAAGTGTAAAAATACCCTAGATTCGGTTTCGGCTGAACAGAGACCGATGTCGAAGATATGTTTGCGATCTCGGCTCACTTTCGGTTTGTGGCGGAGACTCGCAGAGAAACGCGTGTGTGTTTGTTCCATGGATTTAAACAAATTACTTTTATTATGATAATTCTATGATGCCATTACCGTCCAACTTAACTTGAACTCTAGGGTGAAAAGATTAGTTTAAGTTAAAGAACGGTTAATTATGGAGGTGAATTAACCTGAAATATAACCTGAAACATAACAAATGTATTAAGATAGATTTATATTAAAATTTTGTTGTCATTACTACGAAACCATAAATTAAGAGTTAATTATTGTTCATTAATATAGCAGGTAATAACAGCTACAACAGATCCATCGTAGTTGGTAACAACTCACTCATCCAATAAATATTAATAGGTACGAGAAAATAGGCCATTTGACGCCAAGTGTAGCGTTCATTGTCTGAAATACGATGGTCTTACTGATCTCCACGGGCGACAGTGACCACTTACCATCAGGTGGCTCGTCTGCTCGTTTGTCGGGTATATATATATATATATATATATATAAAATCGATAACGACAAATCCTCTAACGAACCGACCCGGGAACAATGGAGTGTCCACATCATTGTCCACCACATAAGCTAAGGCTCTGTAGATTTGAATAATATGGCTAGAGTTAGAGTACTGAAATTTAACTATTCTTGTAATATCTTTCATTTCTCATATCTTATAATTTAACGCTATATAAATTATTAATAATTATGATTACAAACGTGCATACTCACCTACTGCTTGACTAAAACCTTCAATATTTTAAATTTTCATCATTAAGGTGTTAATCCTAGATTATCTTGTGATTTCAGCTATGACAACCGTTCAAACAAATAATTTGATTACTTTTACATAATTTACAGTCAGAATTTCAAGCAGACCCGCCACATTCACTCTCCTACAAAAACACGTAGACGTGAATGTCGGGTGGGCTAATTCCAAAGTACATTCCAGTGTAAGTAGGAATAATAATTATTATGTTCGATTCCATTAACGCTCCGGGATCCTGAATAATAAAAAAACAAAAGGCTAGTGTCTCAATCCAACATCCCTCGCTTGGTGTGCACCCAGTAGCACATACGAGGATACGTCGAACGATCCCGTTTGTTAGATCGCTACACTCCGCCATTTTGTTCCTGACGATACTAGTACATGGTTGTGGGTGACAACCATCATTGTTTTTTATGTAAATAGCCGACAAACGAGCATACGACCCACCTGATGGTAAGTGGTCACTGTCGCCCGTGGACATTAGTATCATCGAAAGCATCAGTGATGCGTCAGCGGCCATGAAAGAAAGTATTCTTTAATTAACCGTGAAATATATGTCGGAGATGGTCATTAGTATAGACGTGAAACGAAACTCAGCACGATATCCGAGTGATGGCAGCACCGCCGCGATGACGTCGATACTCGGCTAACATCGTGCTACAACAGAGCCTGGCTAGTGGAGTGACGCCGGATGGTGCCACAGTTTACATTCTGCGGTCGAAGAGATCGGTTCCTTCGCACTGGGAACTGTTACTGGTTTCGTTTTCCCGGTGTGAAGTGTTTGTGAACAATTAATTAAAAGTGTTCAACGATTATACGCCCACGCTATGTTCGAAAATGCTGCTGAAACTACCGCCATCGCCGACATATATTTTATATCTTTCAGTCAGTGTCGGTGAATCAGTGATAAATGCATGCGCGGCGGTCACCGCTTACCATTTGGTAGCTTGTGCGTTTGTTAATTTAAAAACTATAACAAGGTTGCATCAACATTTGAGTAATTGACGTGTCTACAGTTCGGTTGCCGCGACACTGCTTACCAAATGTCTATGGATGGTTATTAAAATGTATCAGAATCGAAAATGTACATTACAAATTCAAATTCGTGTTACCGTAGCTGTAGTCAGTATAGTGTAGTCATTTTTAACAGGTTTTACCCATTATTGACTATTTAACAACAGTACGTAGGGTAGAACGAAGTAGGTAATTAATGACAGATTTATATATATTTTTATAACCAGACGGTATTTTTAAGTTAATTACTATTATCATGACTTCGATTTCTTGGTTGATTTGAGGTATCTATCTTCCCAGTTGATTTACCTAACACAGATAAGATCAGAAAATATAACAGCGCCAGTCATTGCTGCCCAATTTAACTTGAGCTCTGAATAATTAAAAAATATTGAGATTTAGCTACGTTTCAATAAACAGGATATTCCGATCAGATTAGCCTTTTCAACGTTTACAACATAATTAAATAGCTACTTATGTGGTCTACATATCTCTCTCTGGTAAAGATCCTAATTTTACGACACAAATCATGGATTTTGTTTCAAACATGAAGACCCATATCATCCAATGATATACCCCCCCGCTAGAGCTTACGTTGGATGGAGATTTCGACACTTAAGTTACATTAACTTTAAGAAAATCAGCAGAATCACAAACGCACCACTATTAAAACAAACACATTACTCTATCCATTTTATTGCAACTTTCGAAGATTGTCAAATGGCTCACACAATCTTTGGTTACATTCTCATTCAATCACTACTGTGTACATCAAAATTACTAAACAAAATAAACCCAAAAACAAAATAAATAAAAATATATTTTTTATTTGAAAATAAATTAACATGATTTGTAATTGTTACACTTATATACTGTAAAATGGTAATCACATTGGAATCTATATAATACATACGAGTGGTTGTGGAACAATTTCGTAGTCCGCCGTCATGATTGTGCAAAAATACTGAGTTGTCTCAAATGTCTCAAAGATCTTCGATTATATTACTCAATATCTTTGCTAACAAAGTTCCACTCATCGAGCGAGGTGCTTTAGCCGACGGCGGGCAGTGAGGCATATTGAAGGACACTTATGCAAACAGTTCGTACACGCTGCGACCCGAGCCTCCATCGATACTGTCATTAATACTACTGCACGTGTGAAAAAGCCGTGGCTCTCCAATCTTTTAACGTGTCAACAAATAAACGCGAATATCGGTATATGCATAAATTACTTGTCATTCATGTGATTATAGCTAACAAGTTAAAACAGATAACATTATGTCCAGACATCAGTCAAGCTGTTGTCTGCAGTGTCCTCACAATACGCCCCAATCATTAACTACAACTAATAAGTTCACTTGGATTTAGCAGCTTCCTCGGCCTCCAGCCTCTTGCGCATCGACTCCGGCATCTCCATGGGCGGCGGCCGCGGCATCCTCAGCCACACCTGCGCACCACACACCACGGTCATATAATAACGTTCGCAATAAACACTCCCTACGGTTCGGTCAGAGCAGATCTCATAGCGTATACTTTGTCCACACGTCACATCGGTAGGAATATTTGGGTTTTTAAATCATTGATGTTTTGTATACCCTGACATGATAAATGTGATAGGATCAATGAGTAATCATATATAATCATTAATAAATAACTTCTACAAACCTTTTTTGCAATACATTTCAACTCCCACTGATATATGGACCACTGACATTCTGCCTCGGGGGCCTATTTAAGCAGAACCTCAATAGAATCAGTCATGGAAGCACTGATACTCCTTGGAAAACCTCAGTGGTAATTGAATAGAAACTCCATTACCCTAGTATGATTAATTACAAATTCAAAGTTAATTACAATAATTTTGTTCATCAATTCCAAAACGTACCTTAACCGCGTCGTAGATGAACCACTGCAGAGCGGTGAGAGTACCGATCATGATGATCCTGGGTCCCAGACCCTTCCACACTCCGGCCCACCCCAGCTTGCCGATGATGGACCCCACTGTTGCGGTCTTGTCCTGCAACACGTTCACACATTCAATCTTCAACCCTCAGCAGCTGAAGTTACGCGCGTTGTCAAGTGAATCTCATAGCGTATACTACGTCCACACGAAATATCGGTAGGAACAATTGGTAATTTAAATCATTGATAATGAACCTTTCTTATGGATAAAATTACTAGCAGAAAGACTTATTCTATAGCGCAGGTAATCAATCCCGGTTGAAAGTTGGATGTCAGACTACTAGCCATAAAATATAATGATCTAGATTGTTATTGCTTCATACAGACAAACCTTATGAAGGGACAAAAATTAAGGTTAAAAGAAGCTTTAAGAAAAAGAAGAGCTTTAATGTTAGGGACTTAACATCAGATTGCTTTTATTGTCTATGACCAGCAAATTTTACAACATTGTACAACAGGCAACGAAAGCTATAACAGTTACCTGGTTGAGCTTGGACACGACCGTGTCGGCGGGATGGGACACGATGGCGCAGAATACGCCCGCGATGTAGCCGGCCGCGAACGTCACCACCAGCTGCTCGGCCTTCGAGCACTGGTCGCGGGGTTTAGGCACCACGTACTGTTTGACAAAAGTATAACATTACTTCAGTAAAGTTGTAGACACAGTGTACTTTACTAAGTACACTTTTTCAAGATATGCTTTATTGATTTATTCTTATCAAATTAAAATAACTATTTTACACATATATATATTAGATTGTGTGATAACTGTCAAGTTATTGCTATCAACCAAAAGTTACTGGAAAATATATTGTTACTATTCAACTCAAACAACTGTAGAAAAATTTGATAACAGAAAGTATTTATTATTCAGGTGTGAATTCACTTAAAAGTCACTACTTTTTTGGTTATGTTGTTCACTTATTACTAAACTGAAATTACTATGAATTAATTTTTTTTTTTTAATGTTAAGATTTGAAGAACTCTTAAAAGAAACATGGTAAATAAAACTTGGCTCGGTCGCTTTTTATACTACCACCATTTATGACGTAAACTACCCGTGCTACTGAATTTTAAAAGAAAACGGAAACAAATTATATTTGTCACTATTAATTTGTTAGTTTGCCCCATTGGCTGCCCATCATTAAAATTATTATTGGTACTTTAGGAATTATAAATTATATTTTGTCTCCTAGGAAACAATATTTGCCAACTGAACCTCGTTGTGACTGATGATCCACATAGAACATTTCGTTACCTTGTACAATATCTCGACAGTCTTCTCGAAGCAAGCGAACTTCATCATGGTGTAGGGGATCTGGCGGCCCCACAGCGGCACGAGACCCTTGTAGAACGTGCCGTAGCCCTCGTTCTGCACCATCTTCGGCCACGCCTCGCGCAGTGTTGTCGCGAAACCGGGCATCGTTTGGATGCGCACCTGGATTGAACAGGCCGATAAAAAATGATTCTTTTATGTTATCGTTAAATTCTTTATAAATACCTTGTTATAGAGCAACTTATTGCCCAGTTAATGACTCTTTCCAATGATGAGTCCTCAGTTCGATGCCCCACCAGAGTAGATTATTAATATAACATCATAATGAAATAATAAGTAGGAATTATTTATTTATATTTAATTGTTCTTGGATTATGGTGTCTATAATTTTTAATAGATATATTTCCATTCCAATCGAAACACATATTCGTAGATGCAGGAATTCCAGGGAGTGAATGTTTTCAGTATGTAAATTTAACACAGAAAAATACTTCATCATAAGGAAGAAGAATTGGTGAAGCACTTAAATATTGAATAAGAATATTTAATCTGAAAGCAATATAATAATAATGTTTTGAAATTCCGTAATTGTTTATAGACTAATTTAATTAAGTATATTATAACCTCATTTGAAACCATTGTGAACCACTTATTATCAAAGCATATATATAATAAATATACATATATAAGCAGTTTGCGTTGTTCATACGAAGTTACAACCAACCAGTCGCGGCTCCATGACGCGACAACTAACTTCTCAGAGAGTGACAGCTCAACTTACCTTGGCGGCTTCGAGGGGCGAGAGGGCGATGTCTGCGAAGAACTCGGCAGAGGCGGATGCTGCAAGGTACACCAGGGTACGGTAGGTGTACGCGGTCTCCTCGTCCAAGGCGCCCATGTACGCCACTTTGAACACCTCGTACAGCCCGAACTTGCACAGGCCCTGCAGCCGAATATAATAGGGGATTATGTATTGATTATGTTAGTCATAAAAAAAAACTTTTAAAACAGGTCAAATCATAATTATTTGTAGTCCACAAAGTACTTCAGTAGGAACAATTGGATTTTGTTAGTATAATCATTGAGTATTGTCAATATAAATTATTGTTTGTCATTGCAAGCTAACGATAAATACAAATCAACTGGAAAAGGTCTTCTTTTATGTCCCATATTTTTATTTTATTTTATATTGTACTGCCGTTTGTATCTTCACAGAATCAAAACTATAACGTCCTGAGAAAGGAACCAACTTAAACGATGCATAGTACTATTTTACTTAAATACTAAACAAACAATGGCTTTTCAACATCTATATGACGCACCTGAAGCGAGTAACCGATGAAGGTGGGTGCCCATCCCTTCGCTAGACCGCGGACACCTTCCTCCGTCACGGACACCTTGAAGCCTTTCAACACATTCTTGTACTTGTCAGGGTCCACCTGCAGCCGACACTTCACCAAGTCGAGGGGCACCACCGCGGTGTGCGTGATACCTGCACAACAATATTATAGAATCAATTAAAGAATCCATTTGTTAACAGAATATCTTAGTGGAAGAATATCTTAGTTGAATCCTTTGCTTCGGAGATCGAGTATACGATGCCTTTGGTCCAGTCTTTAATCGTATGTACAACAAGATATTTAAGTCTGTTATCTAAGAATGACAGCAGCGACTTTTTGAGACGAAAGAGCTTCCAAAAATTACAGCACTAACAAATCCAGTCAAGTTCGACCGCTAACGATACGTTCGAGTGTCTACCTATTCGTATTTTGTTCGAAGGGACCTGACCTGTTTTAAACATAATTATGATATACTTCAGTGAAGAAAATATCGTGAAACCTTTGCACCAAAGAATTCTCCATGGTGTGTAAGCGAGCTACTTCGCAGTTTGCAAAGGCATTTTTCAAATATCAGCAGACATGTGCATAGATGGGAGAATTTCTGTAAACTTTCTAAATACGGGATACTCACAAGGTACAGTTCATTCAGCAACTATTTATGCAATAAACTTGCAGTTATAGGACTGTGATTGATTATCAGTCATGTGACAAAAACGATATTTTAAGATAGCGTTGCCGCGCCGCATGTGACGTGTAATTCTGATGTCCATTCAATGACGGTCACTAGGTGGAAATATGTAATAAGAGTTTGGCCGTTGCCCATCACCGGCGGCAGAGTGCATCTCTGTTCCTCGAATGAAGTGTTTTACTTTGTTAACAGAGTACACCTGTGTCGATTATTTTTAGAGTGAACGTAGACCTTCGATAATTTCGCTAATCTAATGATAAAGGGTGAATAAATAAAACTTATCTCATAGCGCAGTCATCTATTTAAAAACCACTCCCAATATTGTTGTCGCATACATATCATTGATTAAGGTTCGTATCGCTCAGTAAAGTTCGTATGTCGAGGGAAGTGGGTGTCAGGTCCCAGATTGGTTATAGAGTAGATCACGACTTTATATGGCAAATTTAAAATCACAAAGGGATATTATTAATGAAGTATACGTGTTATTAGACGAGAAACAATGACCCTGGCTGCAGTGCAAGGCCACGCCCACACGCAGCGCTGGGCGGGCGCCAGCTGATCGCCGACATTTACAGTTGACCCTCACAGTACTCAAAGGTCATCGCTCACGTATCCAACAGAACGTCCATTATAATTAGAACCTAGTCCTGTTGCACATTAGCAAAGGCAATAAACGCTCGCCGGTACCATCCCCTCAATGTATTTACCATCACGGAAACTGCTCACTTCAAATGCTCCCTCTCTATCTACACTGCAACGACTCCCACAATTCGAGAGGCACAGCAACGCATATTTTAGGCATAATATATTCGTTGCAGGAAATTCGTATGAGATCCAAGAGATCTACGGGTGGCAAGGGTCACTACATAACCCACGCATGAAATCGGAGGTGGTGTCCACCCGGCGTAGCGCGAGTCCCCGCTCGTCAGTGAGGAGCTGCTCACGGTATTTGAATGTCGACCTAGCAGCAAATGCTTTAGATTTCCGCTGCTCACCGTCTTCTCTTCGCTGCTCTTCGCGACAAGGCATGGACAGTGAGTGACGCGTCCTCTCGCTGGTGGCGCATTGGTATATTGAAAATTTAAACCCAAGAAATAGCATGTTTTTATACATTAAATGAGTGATATTATTTTTTATTGATATGGCAATATAGTACAAGGTATGCGTTCTGGTAACATTTTTTTTTTTGTGAAGTGTACAAGTTGTTAAATAACTTAGTTAATAAGTACAAAACAGAAATATATCTTCGATATTCCATTTAATTAGAGAGAAAATCATCATTTAATAAAGCAAAACTGTTTGTGTCTCAATTATAAAATAAGTTAATGCTTGACAACAATCCCACCTGACGGTAAGTGGTGAAGTCTAAGATGTCGAACGCACTAACTTATAAAAACGTATTTATTCACTCTCCGCTTTGAAGACTCCAACATCTTAAGTAAGCAGGGAGTACACCGATGCGGGCAAGCTAGTCCAGACGACGCAAACGGCGTCATCACAAACATAAGGATTGATACTCGCCGTACGTCGAGTCGTTGGATGGAGGAACGGCGATTGGGCAATAGTTGCGTACAATATACAACATTCCAAATAATATTTTAGTTCCGACGATTCGGATAAATATGGATGAATGTTTAACAGAGGCAAATTTACTAAAATTGCCTTTACAAGAAAATATATTTATTTAGGACTAGAATCTATCTCATACAATTTTTTTTAATGTTAACACACGAATCTCTGAAACTGACACATTTTATACAATATATTATATTTGCTTTTTTAACAAAGTATTTGTCACGTTTAGTTTTAAGGATATAAATTGATCGATGAACTCAATAATTTGACATTTATCATGATATATTTAAATTAGATACACTGTATCAATTGTTACTTTCATATCAATAAATAATATTATGACTTTATCTATGTATTCCAAGACAGAAGACTCACATGGTTTTATTGAATTAGCCACTGGCGCGGGTGGCTCACCAATCGATATCTCGTGACCCACAAACGGGCTGGGAACGTGCTGTTACGTAACCATTGGCTGACTTGACAGATTTTTTTATAAATTATCAATACAGCCCGTATTACAAAAAGATATATTTCTGGAATTAGACCATATATATAAATATATTTATTACTACCGATAAAAATACAGATTGTAAATCCATCATTTCCTCTCTATTGCTCGGTGAAATACAAACGTATATGTAAACATTGACACACTGACACCTCTGTATTAGGACTCCCAGTGTTGCGGGTGGCGCGGACACAGACACGACATTACAAACACACATGACTTTTGAACAAACATTCATCTGTCCCATAAATCTGTCTGACCAGGGACCCCTCGCACGGCGCTCGGCTGGACAGGGTCACTACAAACCCAACTACTCGTTGTTCTGAGCGAAATATAAATGAAATGAAACCTTTAAGAAGGCTATCCGGAAAATATTGCTAACACCCGATACTGCAGTCACCTTTTGCCCACTCTCGTGTACAATATTGCATCGTGCTTACTAAATGCAACGAAATCATATGCGTATTACTTAAAATATAGCCTTTAACATGCATAACTGTTTGTCATTGAGGTACACAGAATCTACCAACCACCCATACATACATACTCATAATCCATACACGAAGCAGCTAATTACACCGTCAACATTACTGCGGCAACATAACACACTCACTGGCGCACACCACGAATGTGTCCAGAGACCTGAACCACGTCATTGAAGTTTCCTATAATGCTTGCGTGTATACAAGTTCCAAATCCATATTGAAGCGCAATGGGAACACGGCCGCCCGCGCCGCCCGCGCCTGATCACCCTGTCTAATCACGTTTGCTAAGTTTTCATTATTTAAAATAGGTATAACAGGGATGTTATGAAGCTCCATAACCGTAACTGAATCCGATAAAAAAGATTCAAATAATTTTAGATAGGGTCAGAGTATAAATGAAACACGTTATGCCAGGATTTCGCCGGCCGCGCCGACGTACTACTAGCCGCGACGCTCTCATTTTTAGACAGTTTTTTATTATAAAATTTCTGAGGCTATTGTTCTTTTCGTTATTTGTTTGTAGAAATAAAGTCACAAGGTAACAGACCTTGTAAAAATTTTATATTTTTTCCGATTCTTAAATTATCTAATATCCGTAACCGAACTTATCCGAATCAATCGGATAATCCGAAATAATTTCATATTAGTAATCATAACCAAAACCGGTAAAATGTTATTCATATATCAGTATCCAGATCCGACATTTCATATCCATAACATTCCTAATGTATAATGACTGTTGTCGTAGGGCTGCAATAATAGATAATGAACTCAATTAATAATACTATATAATACATATAACCTGCGTGTTATCACAGTTAATCCTGGCATATTCATAATTTGATATAACTTTGTTGCGCGTTTTAATGCACGAAGAAAATCGGTAGTATGCGAATGAGTTCCATATTGTAGTTATTACCCATATGAGTACTCATTATCGTTATCACTCAACTATCTGGGTGCACGTTAACGCCCTTCAATATATAATTATGATTAGTTTACATTAAATATGATTTAATTTAGTATTAAATTGGTAAAAGATGTCACTACATAATTATGCACTCGGAATCACTACATTAAGGTTTATTTAATTAAACATTTTCCGTATGATCACATTAAGATTCGTTTCAGCGTAAAAAAATTTGTTTTCACTAACATTTTGACTTTGGCTGTAACTTCAATAGTAGCAGGTAATATTTGTTATCTATAAATTCTAACGAAATAATTCTAATAAAATTGTAACTGATCACTTTCTGTACATGAACGATGTATGAGAAAAAACATTATTACGGGCCTTTATTAACGCAGTAGAACCCAAAACATTAGGTGTTAGAATTTTTGTCTGTTTGTCTGTGCGTTTGTTCCCGCTAATCTCAGAAACGGCTTAACCGATTACGTTCTGGTTTTCACTAATGAATTGCAGTAAGCGTCACTTAATAGTCGTAACTTTTGTTTCATTGCAATCCGTCCATAAATAAAAAAGTTATTAATTAATTTAAATTAATGTAAGGCGTAGTTTTTCTGAAGCAAAGCGAAGGCAGTTTGCTAGTTTGATAATAAGAAGGGCTGCAATACCCTCTGAATATAAAACTACATAGAATAACTCGTCTCAATGCAATAATCTCAAAGACTACTGCACGGGTTTTAATGCGGAAGGACTTAGTTATGTTATATGGTATAAACAAAAAAAAAACTTGTAAAAAATGAGAAACAATTGTTTTCAATGCTCTTACTATTTATGTATGGATTGTGTCGGGACACAAAGCGCAAACTGGTAACTTGTTCGTAATATAAGATGCGTTAAAAAGACACTCACCACACGACAGAATACCTCCTAGACCGCAGAGTGCGAAGTATTTTGACGACGCGAACTCGCAAGAGTCGCCATCAGCTGCGCTCGCTGCCATACCCTGAGGAATGCCCAGTTTTCAGTCATCCGTGTACTTTAGATTTGTTGTAGAACGTGATGTTCGGATTGCGTACGGTGGCCCTCAGCTCTCATAATCATTGGTCATTGGGCACTCACCGACACCACCCAACCCACTGGACACGCTGCTGCGACAGCAGAACACAGAACATCGGATGTGCAGACACAGTGGGTTTGACAATGACAGCCCCCCTCAGATTTGAGTTTCATCATTGGGCAGAAATTTAATATATTTTAGTGTAGAATTCGTAAAAAATTGTACGACGACTAATTATGACATGTAATATAAACCGTTAAGTAAATGTTTTTAACTAAATTGCTGTATATGTGTTACTCAACAGATATAGTATTTTGCTACTCTTATTTACTTGAAGGCTTAGTTGCAGTGGAAATATTAAATCTTCCACCATTTCACCATTCATATTAAATCACCATTGGAGAGATGTGTAAGACTTCGCAAATAGGCCATTTTAAACACAACAGCATAAGCGATGGTTAGGGTAGGTTAAACACAAATACATATTTTGGTATTTATTTATACTAACTATTATTATTATTCCATATATTATAAATTAGCTTTTAATGCATATATAATGTTACAATATTATCTGAAAAACTTACATAATTATTAAAGTCATTAATTCATATGTTTTGGTGGAAACTACATGGTGAATTTAGAATCCGATAGTCTGCTGTAGTGAATTTCTAAACTTATAAACTGAAAAGATTTATATTTACATTAGATGTTCACATAGTCAACATAACAGTAGAATACCATCTGTCAGGCCAGCTAATAAACATATACAAGAATATTATTTAATTATTATGTTACATAACAACAAAGCATACAAATTCATTTAGTGTCTATTCGAACATGTTATGAAAATTTGAAGGAGAAAAAGCAGTACCTGGGGTAGATGTGCAGCGCTAGGGGTTTCGCATTGTGCGGGACTGAGCGGCCCGCGGAACGGGGAGTTCCGCGCCGCTTCTAACAGGGATGAGAACATTATTCTGCAAGGAAAACAATGTTATTACGTTATTGCTCAGGTAATTGGAAAATAAACATTTTTCTATGAAGTGTGTAAAGTAAATATAAAAAATAGAGGAGTGGAACTTTGGTCGCCTACTGGTTTGACTGGCCTGCAGTCAACTATGATAATAACTATATTAAATATCACTTACTTCTGCGAAGGAAAACTTCATTCCACATAAGCCTAATATAGAGCAGAGCGTAATTTTTGCAGGCTCTAAATAAGATAATTTGAATAGGATCACACGTACAACAGACAAGATGCATGGACAAGATGACCCCATAGCCCAATTGGTAGTAACCCTGCTTACCGAGCAAGGGGTCCTGGGTTTGATTCCTGGCCAGGGCAGATATTTATGGGAGAGATAAATGTTTGTTCTCAGGTCACAGGTCTCTGTGATATAATGTTTGTGTATGTTGATGCCACCCGCAATACAGGGAATCCTAGTGCAGGGGTGTGAATGTGTAAACATTTATTATTATTTGTTTATTTGATTCTCATTCTACATTATTATAACATACAGCATTAAATCTTTATGTATGAAATACAACACATCTCCTTAGACATTTTTTTGGAAGCAGGCCAAGATCAAAAGAACATAATTAAGGTAGACTAACATATAAGTTTGTTCTAAGAAAAGTTATGGAGAGTGCACATGAATTTTTGATACATATTTTTCGACACTAAAACTTTAACTCATTGTTACCATTTATCTATGTTAGTCTTTATGTTGACAACAATACTGTTAAGTTTGACAAATAATTCTCATTTTTTACAGTAATATTAAGTAGTATGTAACGGTTTAATTAAAAGATTTGGTCTGGGATGTAATTGCTATCACTGCCACATTCTGCTATACTAGTATAAATTTAGGAATTCACTTTAGGACAGGAGTCTCTCCTAATAATTGAGGAGTATGTACATTGATGCTTTAGGAAACTGGCCTGCTATCTAATGATATTAACAGTAAAGTAGTTTTATATGTCTGGAACTATGACATTAATCATGCATTAATCTAAAATTAAGTCACTTGCTCAATCAACCAATACAGGAAAAGCTCAAAATGCTTTGAATAATAAAGTAATTAAAATATATTATAGCACTAAAATTGTTTTGTGCAATAATTGTTACGTAGTGCTATTTACTAAATTAATTTCCCAGAAGCTATCTTAAGAGATTTATTTTCGAAGATGACACAATTTGTGTTGCTTTTATGTAGCTCGCAGAGTAAGTTCTCTGAATGATTATGAATATTGATTTTAAAGATTGAAGATTGATTACACACATGAGTTGAGGAGTTTCTTTATGCTTGTCTACTTCCCAATAAAGCACTTTTTTTCGTATAGTATTGATAAAATACCTCAATTATTTGCATTTGAAATTAATGCCTATAATATGAAATAAACTTCATCCTATCATTAATTTGTAAAATTGAGATTGTTGAAGAGATAAAAAAAAAACAAAATATGGCTCAATTCTGTCATTACAAAGCAATCAACTTCAAATGATACAGAATTTAAGCTAGGATAATCATTACAAGGACATTTTCGTCGGAAACAAAAAGAAAAAATAGGATATACTATGAGGTTAAAGTGAACTCAGGTTAAGAAAACTAGGCATTTCAACGTAAAGCTAATTCTATTTGTGACCCAAATTAAAATTAAATTAAATTTGGTAATCCATAAAATACAGGGACTGCGACAATTTACCTCGATTGTAGCGAGTTGTATCCAATCAATACAGACTGCAGGGAAAAGATTACCTGGTTATGTCAACCAACTCGAAGCCTACAAGATTTGCTTTGGTAAAATTGAGCAATAGGAAGTTAATCTTAATTTCACTTTTTTCGAACTATCAATATTTCAATTCAAAAATACATTGTAGGGCAAGGTCACGTGCAAACAATTCCATTATCCATTACGTAAGTAAAATTTTGCCCAAATTTGATGATTTTAATACATATTACAATTTGAAAAAACACCTAATAGATCGATCTGTACTTGGCTAAATTAAAGTAAAATAAATTATATAAATGTTAATTCATTTTACTTACATGTCTAAAATCCGTTGGAAACTGTTCAACACACCGCACCGCGCTAGACGCACAGTGCTAAAGGAAGCAAGGCCGACGACACCAGCGCCACATCGGATGTTATATAATCACGTGTAAACTAATGTTATCGGATTTATGATATGAATTGTTGCCATTAATAATAACAGTTTTAAGATTTATGAACTAAGTATCCGCCATTTAAATTTAAGAAAACTTTTAATAACATAAAATGAATGTATAACTGTAATTTATACAATAACACAGAGGACAGTAATGAAAGGAGAAGTTAAGATAATAGCATAGTACCATAATTATTTTAAAATACAGGGGTAAACTTAAACGGTTCAAATTTTTACCAGAAACGAATATTAAAAGCGAAGATGCATTACTTACTTTCAAGTTATATGTATCGTACTATGTACTTTTGTATACAAGATAGAAGAAGAAGTATTTAATGCTCTTGATACTCATATAGTTGTAGTCAGAAATTATTTATATAATAACTATCATCACCAACTCTAACGCCATATTAACATTTACGAGTTTTAATATACGTGTCACACACAAACATGTAATAACGTTCTAAAGTATTAGATGTAAAAAAAAATAACGAAATAATTTCTGACATCGTCTTAAACGAGATGTCAAAAAAAGAAAACTTAAAAGCATTATAGAAATTTAATTTTACCTTAATATACAATTTTTTGATGTAAATAGTATACACCAACATGATATCAAGATAAATAAGTTCTGTGGTTAAAACCTCTTCAACTCCATTATCATGGGACCACGATGCGGCAAAAAAAGATACAGAGCGAGAAACCCTTTCCCACTATGGTTACCGTTACCTCGGCCATGTCTAAGGAGCTTGAACATGCCAGGTCCTCCGTATTACATGCCTATATCACCTGAGATGTATTTACCTCCTTGGATATTATATTCATACTTTAGGGAGCCCATCTGTCATTGCGCTAATGAAAACTTCTGTACTACAAGTAACTGTCGAAATTCTACAGAATGTCTTAAAATGCATCCAACATTTTATCCTCATGGTACTGATATTGAAGAAAATTCTGACTTACAGCAAAAAATACTGGAGCAACAACAAAATAATAATGGTCAGGAAACATCATCAAATTCAGACATGAATATTTGTCGGGCGTGCGGAGCACCTTCGAGGAAACTAAGGACATTGTGTAAAAAAAGTAAAAATAGTCATGATAATCAACAAAGGTCTCATTATACATCTAAAGTTATGGGAACTCAAGATTCATCACACACATTAAAAAATAATCAAGATCTTGAAGATGATTTGGAAAAAAGAAATGTATGTATTAATGAAAAACACGTATCTTCACGAGAAAGAGATCATGTTACAGAATCGGCCCACAGTTCACCTGAATTTGTGTTATCGAAAACTCTTCCTAATGGTTGCGTGAATTCTTCATCTCAAACAACATTTTCAAATTCACAAACTCGAGGAAATAATAGATTCATTACACAAAACAAATATAACTTAAATACACCAAAAAGAAACAAAAATTCTACGGAATCCACAACGAATGTTGCAGAGGCTACGGAAACGTCTCTCAATAAAAATGTGTCAACCCCGGGTCACTTATATAAGACACCAAACAATGTAACTAAGAATGATTTTGGTTGCAGCAATTGTTCAGAACAGAAAAAAGAATCAGCTAATGAATTTGTAGAAAAACATATATCTAATGCAATGTTCAACGGTATGCGTAAGGCCTTAGAAGGAACAACTGAGAAGATGGTGACAGACGACATACACATGGACCAACTTCCAAACAATGTATCAAACACTCGCACAAAACAAATCAATAAACATAATAGTTGCCGTTTCCCAGGATTACAGAAAAGTTGTAGAACTGATACTAATTTTGATACAATGGCTAAACCACTTATGGAAATACCATATAATGATGTAACCAAATCTAGTGAAAAGTCAGAATCTGGTTGTTACTCTAAAACTGCCAGTAAAATGTCATCAAGATCACATAAATTATCCAAATGTATATGTACTACTAAAACATCATTTAAAGAGCCTTCGAGGTGTCGTAAAAAGTCAAAATATGAATACTCTCCTAATAAAATTCCGCAAAATCATTCATCTAGATCTCATAAATTATCAGAATGTGGTTGTACTTCTACAAATATCACCCAGAAAACCAACCCTTGTAAGGTATCAGAAATTTCGTGTCCGTCTAGTAATATCTACCAAAAACCTTCATCTGAATATCTAAATACATCAAAAACTGGAAATTCTAATGAAGGGAATGACCTTAACGCTAATTCATCTATATTTACCTCTAAGAAATCTAACAAAAGCCTTAAAAACATAAGAAATTCGAATGAAACCAACATGAGACAATCCAGTTGTCAGTGTAAATTCCCGCCGGCTTACGAGCATCTCAAATGCACGGGAAATCTGAGTGCCAACTGTTATTGTACCGATAATAGCTGAAAATACATAATAAATTTAATTGATGTAATTTTTTATTTATTATGGATATTGGTGGATGTAATTCTACGCCACCCGCAGATTACTATTGAGAACCCCCATCCACCTCTGCAGACTGCGTCACTGCACAATCGTCCGCTTTGTATAATTATTAATACTACATGATGCGCACGAATTATAATGGTATCGTTAAACCACATGACTAATAAGTCAATACATCTGGGAAAAAAATAATTTAAAAATAAATTTCTTTTATTTGGTCTCTATATACTATGAGTAATAGGAATAATAAAATAAGGTTGGATCGGATCTTTTATAATATGTTAAATGAATAAAATGTAATTTATTTATTGTTATGTTTTATTTAATCATATTTAGTTATTTGCTAATTTCTTAAACGTTACTTATTTTTCTTCTTCACCACGATTCCATGATTCCTCACTTGTGAGCTTCTTTTGCCTGCAATAAAACAACATTATTACTTCAAACTACTGATTTTACGTATAAGCCGTCATAGCATGTACATCTTAATACTTTGCATTTACTGTCAGCTAACCGTGTTCTCTTACACAAGTACCCTGTAAACATATTTAGTTCAGTTTTATCTGAAAAAATGTGTACTCGCTAAAGAAAAATAAATTTGGGTTCATGTAATTAATTTATATATTAAAATGACTCTTAACTTCATCTAACACAAAATATTGTATATACTATGTAATCGTATTTAATTACAGATTCAATATAAAAATTTAGAACCGTGGAAGAAGATTAGGCGGAATTATTGTCGTTCGCAATATTTTAACGTATTTTGGTCGTAATGTTGTAGAGCAAGTAAAGAAGTGAGAGAGCCGACATTCGGCAGTGTTGGTAAATACCCTGATGTTTAGCCAATCGATAGATAATGGTGACTAATGACTGCTATTTAAGCCCTAAGGTGTATTTCTGAAAATCATAAAACATGTTTATTTATCTTTAATTGAAACGCCAAATATCAGTACTTCCATTCTACCATTGATTTTTTATACACTTATCCGTGCAATTCTCAAAATTCTTTAGTGGATCTTGTGTTATAAAAGTCAAATAAAGGAACACTTAGCTTTAGCTACTTCAGCTGAGCGAAAAAAAATATATTAAAGATAAATATATTTACAAACCACAAATCTTTCGTAGCTGCAAAAATAGAGGTTGGAACGTTAATTTTACTCTAAACACTTTACTATCTCTCATGAAACCATATTGAGTCATATCAACTGACTCAGATTCTTTATGACATATCTTCTGCAAGAACTTCTTGGTTGTTGATGACATTCGATAAGTTTCTGATTTCGCAAAGTTGTCTTTACGTTTATTTACTTCCATAATCAATCAATTTATTTTATTTGTCGTGGTGATATATCAAATTTATTCGAGGATCTTATGATGCATATATACCGTATTTATTTGAGGATCTTGAGATGCATTGTTACGGGGCTTGATGTTTAAGATTTTGATGTATGTCACAAACTACTAGAAACAAAAAGTGTTCATGTTCGTTATGATAATAATTATTTTATATGTTATAAAATGTTTACTTTGTCTCGCTTTTTTTTGCCATCAATAAATATAAACTTTTTAAAAACAATATTTTTACAAAATGTTTAATTAAGCAAATAAATATGTCAAGTAAGTAAATAATTAAATATTTATATGATTAGAATGTTAAACAAATGTACATATTTTAAACGCTTTATCTACTAATTTTGTAAAATTAAGCTTCGCAACACAAACACGCGCTCTTTTACTAAATGTTAATATACACGCTTGACCCAACATAGTTCTGCGTCATATTACATCTCGACACATTAGTGTATTTTAGCCATATGGTACTTGGGTGTCAAAGTTGTCATTATTATGTCATTGTGCCGTTTTAGTTCTATTAAATTACATAGAGTTGAGTTAATATAATAGTAATTAAATACGGTACCGTCATATATAAAACTATACTAATTATTACGGTACCGTAATTTGTAACAAATTGTATCGTACGTCCGTTCGTCCGTTCGTCTTACTGTTATAATTTCCATTGTAAAAAATTATGAATCGTTTATATCTGTTATAGAATACAACAGAAAATAATGCAAAATATTTAGCTGAATTTTTTTTTTTTTAATTTCTTCATAATTTAAAACCAATCATTCATTGTTGTAAAAAAACATGCAGTTTCACCAAGGAGAAATACATGAGGCCTTGAAGCCCATAGCCTGGCTCGCCGGACGCTGGGTCACTGAATCTGGTCGAGGGAGTTTTCCAAATTTAACTGAATTTCAATACCACGAAGAGTTAGAATTCATCTGCATCGGTAAGGAAATCATAAATGTTCTATTATTAATATAGAAGAGTCAAAATTGTCATTATGACAACCCCATATCTAAGATCCATGGATCCGAGATGCGATCCTGGCTGCAGGAGATTTTTATGTGACAGATTAATGTTACGTTGCGAACCCTAATAAGAGAATGTAAGTGTGTGTGTTTTAAAAAGAAATCTAAATGTTAACCTACATAAAGTTCACATATGTGCTATTCACCTAATCTGATTATTGTCTTCAGGTATACAATGTATGTTCATTGCGTTATTCTCCCAATATTATGGCTGTTGCATTCTATGGACTGGTGCATTCAAACTATCAGAACTACTATCCTATAGCACTTAACAATTTATTTCCTACTACACCACCTGTGTGACTGAATGTGTGACTGAATTGCAAACTTTTCACACATAGGGACACTGATAACTTTGCTATACTAGTTTAATGGTAAAATTGTTCTTCCTTATTATTTGCAATTATTTTCACTGTTATATTTGAAGCTAAACTACATACAAGGGATGTTTTTTCATTCTTAGTTATCATGATAGTTTTATTTTCACATCGGCTCAAATAAGAAAAAGTGGGCTACCTAATGGTAATTGGTTACTGCCACCTATTGAAATCAGTAACACCAACACAATGATTACAAAGAAGGAAATCAAATGTTATTCTTCAATGAAAACATGTTAAAAACATTTGATTTTAATACAATGGTGATACCTTGCTACACAAATAAATTTATATGACTTTACCATTAGAATTAATGTCTGAGGTACAGATGTGGAACTATGTATTGTTGTGCAGGGTGCACCATGAGCAAGCAAAATTGAAGATGGATTTTGAAGTGTGTAAGTAAAGGTGCACAATATAATGTTCTATTACCCCAATTATGGCAAATGTACTAGAAGGTACCAAAAAGAACAATAGTAGGATGACATCTAGTTAGTGCTGTGACCATACAGAATAAGGGTAACAGTTAACCAGCTCCAATGTAAGTAGTTGCAGTGTAATGCTAACAGAGGCACCACAAATTGGGATCATTTTATAAAGTGATTCTTATGTTATCTTAATTTAGAATATTTAATTATATAATATACAGAATTATATATTTTTAAATAAATACAATTTTAACTTCTAGGTCAACCAATGTTTAACTATATGTCAACTTCAGTGCATCCTGAAAAACGAATACCGATGCATCAGGAGAGAGGCTTCCTCCGTATCAAGCCAGGAACAAATGAAATAGCATTCATCGTTAGTCATAACTTTGGGCTTGCATCTCTAGAAGAAGGGACAGTAGACCCTGAAGTTAAGGATATAAAATTAAAGACAGCCAACATCACCAGGATGTCTTTCACCAAGCCACCACATGTCAAAAGCTTCAAGCGAGAGATCAAACTAATAGCACCTGACACACTAGAAATTATTCTGTTTATGGAGACAGATCACACACCTTTAAGCGAGCATTTGAAAGCCATTTATAAAAAAATAACTTAACTATGATTCAAAATTATTTATTGTTGTAAAAATAAGATCTGTTATGGTAGGTATATAAATATTATATTTACATAACACCAATAGAAAAGGATTTTCTTTATTTGTAGTATTGTTTCAAACAAAATATATTATTTTTTAAAACTAGTTTGTAGCTCAGTGGTAATTAGTAATGTTCCTTCTTACCAAAATAAGACACATTTGTGTGACAGCTAGATGTTTGGTTTCATGTTTTGCTGTTCAGACTGAATTGATTAATTTGTAAACATACCGCTGATCATGTGTTAAGTTTAGTATATTCTTGAAAGACTCATTTCTTAGAATACTACTTTACTCTTGTTATACTCAGTGTTCTTGATATTTTATAAACGGGTGGACCTAGGATTCCACCACACTATTTGGAGCCGAATCTTCTTAGCTAATTATATGGTTCTTTAGTTTTCCATAATAATTATATTGAATCTCCTGAGCTGAATACATCAGAGGCAGATAAGTTGAAAGTATTTCGCATCTAAATCAACCGTAAAAATAAAGGAAAGGGGAATGGGTGAAACTGAAATCGAATATCTTCTTTCTAGAAAACCATAGTAAATACCCTTTATAGTGCGACATTAAACAGATTCTGCTTCAACTGGTATGTGGGGTGACTCCTGAATAATAATTTGGCGTAGTCGTAGAAGGGAACGCCAAACAGCACGTGCCGACTGATACTGACAATTGAAAAGAATGCTCTGGTATAATACTCAAACACTTCATCATATAAAAAGAAAGTGAAGAAAAGAAGAAAGTTGGCAGCGCATGTTTCTACAAACAGCAAAATCTGACGCTGCGAACTAATCGTGGGGCCGGGTGGCCTTGTCCGTTACGATGTCTTAGTGCTCGACCTCAAAATTCAATCAGTTGCTAAATTGGAGGTCCAGTTGACGCGGCCGATGTTTAATCGGGTGAATATCGGACCACACGAAGCTCTGAGACAACCGCTTTTCAGCGAGAGCTCTTAGAACCCGATGAGTTCTCCGACCATCTGGGGGATTGCTGGATGATATACGGACGTCAGAACTCTTGCCCAACAGCGAGGTCCGCCCCTTCACTGGGAGACACTAGTTGTCTTGAGTTTCAGCTCGGGAAAAAAGTGTATCTTGAGACCCGAACACCCCACGCACCCATTCGTCTTCTAAAATAAGAAAAGAATAATTTCTACTCATTTACGGAGATTTTTGTATTCAGTTACAGAGACCACGTATTACTGTGCTGTACTAGAATACAGGAAGGTGTTTCGGTGATGTTATTTCGTTAACGGTGATTGGATTTTTATATGATAATATTTCGTGTTTTTTGTTTGTTATATAATTTTGGGCAGTGCGGTTAAGTGTAAATTAAAATTTATTGAAATCACTGGCATTGTTATTTTATGGAATATAAACTAATTAGGTTACCTTATGTAGGTACGTATGTGATATGTTTCGTATGTATGTAGTCACTGACGCCCATAGGACTTCAGTAACACCAAAAGGTTATGCCTTTCCAAATCAGAAAGCGAGGGACGCGCATTGTTACTGGCCTCGACCCTGAGACCAAAATACGTATGGAAGATTTCGCAGTCGATTTTTTTTTAATGTTGATAGCCGACAAACGAGCAGACGAGCCACCTGATGGTAAGTAGTCATAGTCGCCCATGGACATCAGCAAAACCAATGGTATCACTGATGCGTTGTCGGCCACGAAATTAGAGGAAGGTAAAAAAGAAAGAACTGGCTCTCAAGCCCCCAGCTGGAACACGACGAGTCGTTTAGCGGCTGACTTAAGCAGGAGGGTGGTAGCTAGCCAGGCAGGCTTCACGGAAAGATATTAATGTAGTAAATATTGTATATGTATATATATGTAGTAGTAGTATATTAATGACTTAATAATAATACTGATAATATAATCTTTACACAAAGCCCTACCACCAAACAGGCCGACTTCTGTGGCCTCTTACGACACCCTGTTTTGTCAGCATGGGATTGGGGAGTATTCTAGGCCGCCCCAATACGGTCAGTGATTATGACAGGAGAGTAGTAACTCACCAGTTTGACAGAACGCTCTACTAACATTTGAGTGTTACACACCTTTGGATTAAACTGGGTGGTACAAAACAGTCCAGATACCTCCAACAGGCCAGGAGAGACCGTTGGCTATAGACTCAACCGTTGGTAAGCAAAGTGCACCACGAGCAGGGCAAATTGTTTTGGAACCGAGGTTAGATGGAAACACTTGCACCTATATTTCTACCTATAACTAAAGGTGGAACTTGTCATAAATATTAATAAGATCATACTGCTGCTAAAATATCTAATATTATTTTGGTTTTACATAACTAATGAGTACCTACTTTGTTAACAACAGGTAATTCTCGATAAGACCATATTCATGAAATCGCTAGTTCGAAAACTAAATGTTTACATTTTTGTAATAAATCCTTGTGCTTACTATAACAATTTAAAGTAGGTAAATGTTATTTAAATTTTTCAAAGTAATCATTATTATTTGAGTAATGAAATTTAATGTGATAAATAATTATACAAAAACGCCTCTATGGTAAAAAAACCAAGGTACTATGGTTGGTAGACATCGAAAAGACTGTTTTAGAAGGGATAGTGAGTCTTAGTCGCTTTTTTTTTTATCTCAACTGTCACCCTCCATAACACCGGCAAACCAGCATACAACACTAAGACCGAGTTTGTAAATTGCATAAGGGACATGAAGGGAGCTATTACTCGCGTAATAAATCTTGTTAAAGGCTGAATCAGTAAATATTTTTTCATTTGAATGTAAGGTTTTGTAAATTAATAAATTTAGGTTTATATTACACTGAAAGTACCGATTAAATTTAGATATTTGGCATTATTTGTAATGTTAAATACATTTGTTATTATGCAGAATAAAAATTTCTATAGACATTCTGTTACCAGGGCACCAAACGTTTTACTAGATTTTCTGCAGCTATTGCAATAAACAAATTTTTGTAATTCATAGTAGGAAAACCGATCACTAAAACAATCAAATGAGGCAAACATGAAATTTATTAAATGATTATAAAAAACTAATGACAGTAGTTTCGTCTGCGAGTTTCATTATATTATTATAAATGAAAGGAATAGGTGTTATAAAGGGAAGGGGTATTCGGTTATTTGCAATATTTACAAGCGCCGATAACCTATAAAATTTCATTAAAATATACAAATTACTACAAAGCACCGTGCAATGTAGTCATTTATATTTTTTTTGTAATTTAAGTGACTGTTAAATTGTTATCTGCTTTAAGTGATATATTTTGGTACCAACACCTAGGAACTTGGTTACTTACTAAATTTAATTTTCTTACTACCGGGACTTAGTAGATTACATCCAATTATATAGCATATATTATATTGCAAAATTACATAATCGATAAGGATATACGTATGGTCCGGAACGGATTTGAAACGAAACTAAAGACAGACTACAAGAGGGGGTAGACAGGTTTATATAAATCGAATTTTCTGGAAGATAGAATAAGTCCAACAAAATTTCACAAATAAGTAAGTCCAAAATGGTACTGTACCATTACTCTGCAGACTAAGTGTGCGTAACCAACAACACTCGAGGGGTGTTGAGTTCATAGCTCACAATAACATCCACATAAAAATACAATATAAATAATAGGGCTGTGCAGTATATGTAGTATACTGTATATAGTACTCAAACCAATACTCTTACTACAAAATATCAAATTAACTTACTATTGTAATATATAAAAACCCTATTTAAGTTGAAAATAGCATTTGGCGATTGATCAACACTTATTGACCATATAAAGTAATTGGTGAAATAGAAAGATACCACCCAAGGATCGGAAGTTTCTATGCTCGGCAATGGTGCTCAGCGCTTTGAATTGCGCACTATAGTCTAGTTTTTCTTTTTTATATGAGTTAAACTCATAACTTGGTTTATAATATCAATATTAATTCATAATACCTTTGTTGCGAACAATTGTCCTTTATGTATGTATAAAACTAATTTGAAATTTATGTATAAAACTAAAACAAATTTGAAGAAAATTATATGTGAATTCATAATTCGATCAACGATCCGTCGTTGTTGTTGGGAACGCACACGTTCACCATCTTAATTCCACATCTTTTTTAAATGTTCCACTTTATTGAAATTATACAATTACAAATAATTGAATAAAAGTATTACACAAATTACGAAACACTAGCTCAACTATAAATATAACAAATATAGCATTCAGTTGTCTGTACTTCAGGAAATTTTAACCATTAATATTTAATGATCAAAGCTCAGACGAAGTAGTGCGGCTTTTTCGCTTGAATCCCGTACTCCTGCAGAGCTGGTACCAGGTCCTCCATTGTCATCACATATTTCTTCTCCTTGGGTCCTTTAGGGTTCTTCGACTGGTTCATTTGGCTCGAAGTCCTCATTTTGCAGTGCTGAAGAGCATCATTTGCAATGTCTGACAGGAACTTTTGAGCCGCTAATGCTATCAGCCGAATTAATCTGAAAATTAAAAAAAAAAAAACATCTTCAGGTTGCTGTTTTGGTTCTTTCAGAAGACGAAAACGTTTTCCACATAAAAATAAAATAATGACAAAACTGAATTACTTTGTTTAGTATACACTGAGAACGTGGATTTTATAATAATATGGGCAATGTAATACAGTATACTGTTATGTACAATATTATTTCTTGGAATACATTCATCGGTACTGCATTTGAATTCGCATCTCAAAGTATACCTAGAACAATACGATCTCCTTAGCGATTGGCAGTACGGATTTCGTCACAAACCGGTCGACCGGGGACCTTCTAGCATATACCACTCATTGATGGATGCCTCGAAAAAAACGAGGGGACGCTTGGCGTCTTCCTCGAAGGCTTCCGACAGGGTCTGGCACACTAGCATGTTAAGTTATGAGTTTACAGTGTTTCCTCTTGCTTCATCGGCTGGGTAAAGGACTTTGTGAGTGAACGGTTTCTTTGAGTTATTGTCGATGGTTGTTCATCGCAATCGATGGCAAAAAACGCTGGAGGTCCTCAAGGGTCTGTTTTGTCCGTCAATCTATTCTTGCTTCACATCAATGATCTGCTCTAGCCCGGTATCTATGGGTATACAGATGACAGCACAGTAATAGGTTTCCTTCCGAATGATCGGGCCAGTAGGGGCAAAATACAGTTCGAAAGACAAGCAATGGTGGAACGAATGAATCTCACACTTCGGGTCTGGGCGATGCCAATCTAGTGAGACACAATGCCAGAAAAACAAAATAGTTGTTAACCATGTACAAATCTCAGGTTCGACCAGGTGTGGAGTACTGAGTCACATTTGGGCTGATGCTGCCAAATCGCGCCCATCAGCCTTCGACTCTACGGAGAGGCGTGTAAAGTGGCTCATTGATGACCCAGATCCGGTGAATATCAATTTACAAAGCCATCAGCACAGGCACACAGTTGCCAGCGTCTCGGTTTTCTATTAGGTACATTTTGGAACGTGTGCGCAAAATTTGTACGAAATAATTCCCCCATCGCCGTTCTTCTATCGAACAACCTGACGAATGGCGAATTTGTACGGCCGACACATTTCGCGTTGTCATTTATTATGCGTACTGTAAAGGACTGAAATAGCTTGCCCGCCTACTTATGATGTAAGAGTCTTCAATAGAAGAGGGATTTATAAGTTAGTTAGGGAAAAATTTAAAGAAATAGTCACTCACTGTAGCCAGGCAATATATTTATAGTAATTTAGTATCTATTCAAAAAACTATTAAATATGTGAAGGAGAAAAGTGATACAACAATCGAAAAACGAGACATAGGCTTAATTGGTTACAATTATATCATTTCATTTCATCTTCAAAAGGTTCAGCATTCTTGTATGTGGCTTGAAATTAGTTTTTACAATAAGGTTAAAAAATTGATATATGAGTTATTTATTGGATCTTATAAGTGATGTGTTAAAGCACAAATTACAGATAAAATCAAATTAATAAGATAAAGATTATAGTTTTAAAATTATTAATTATGATTATCTATGTGACAAAATTTTAAATTTATGTAATAAGTGAACCATTAATAATGATTATAATATAATATGATTATTGACCCACAATTTCACCTTAAAGTTATATAGCGATGTAGCCTTAGTTAGTAACATGCACTATCTTAGCAATAACCTATTCACTCTTGATCTGAAGTCAACCACATTATTATCAGATGGGTACAGTAATACAGTACAATATATACATAGAACATAGTACACATGGGTACTTATTATATGGATGATAGCACCTCCCTCCCTCCCACAATGGAAACATGCACTCTAAGAAACACTCCTAGAGTCTATTTACCTTCATGACACTAAGTTTCAGGGTGAAACCCGAGTTGGTATATACTTTTATTTGTTACAAGTGCATGTTTCCTTCGGGAGACGAAGTGAGGTATGATGAGGTAATATATGTCTCGTCTCATGAATTCTTTAATGCTTTGATTGTAAGTGATATTACATATGACGGATTTAGTTTTTTTCATAGAACAAAAACAGTAGGACTACCGTATCCCAATTGTAAGATTGTCTTGTTGTAGATACTATATAACATGAAATAAACTTATATCCTCATATGAAATTACATCTTTGTTTAGAACACAAAGAAATTGATGACAGCAAAAACAATAAACCAAATTACAGACCCACAAAATAAATGGGAGACGAAGGACTCAATTTGTCTATTTATATAATGAGCCCTATTAGTTTTGAACTCAACGTGCTACATATATGTAACTTTTAGTGTGTGTACTGGAAATGTGGATGCAAGATTCGGATCGGACGAAATCGCGGCAGCGCAAAAATTTAGAAATAATTTCCAAAAATAGTAACTGTTCCACAAACCTTGGATCCTGAGATTCGAACCCAGACATATTCAAATAATAGGACACTACGGAATCGGGAATCGACGGGCTGTAATTTTCTAATTGTAGAAGAAAGTCGGCCAAAGCGTGACCGGCGTAGCTGTCGTCATCCATTTTTGAAACAGAGGAGCTAGCTACTGGTCGAATACAATATGTGCATACTATAATCCACAATTAATCTTAAAAACGAACAAGTACCATAAATGAAAATCTCGTGTAAATTACAAGTCAGCTTGCGAAAACTCAAAGCGATCTAGTACAGACAAGCTAGAGAAGCTGAACCTGTTAGCTGTCATTGTCAGTGAAATCGGTGTCGTGTCTATGTATACATTGTAGTTTATCTAATATATGTATGTATAAAATTCTCGTGTCACAGTATTATTATAGTTACCATACTCCTCCGAAACGGCTTGACTGATTTTGATGAAATTTTATATGTATATTCAGTAGATCTGAGAATAGGTTGTTATCTATTTTTATACCCCTAAGTGATAAGGGTGCTCCGCCCCAAATTTTTATTTTTTGGATAAAAATTTTTATTTTTATTTTTTTATGTTGTGACATTAAAAAATACATACAAATCACATCATCATACAATCTAGAGTGGGCAAACCATCCAGTTTGTTTGTGTTAGCTAAAAATGGGATAATAAAAAATATTGTACACTCTATTGTGTTAAGGGATTGATACTGTTTTTAGTAAAAGTATTAAATTAGCGATATATATAATTAATAATTTATATGGCAAAACAACGTTTGCAGGGTCACCTAGTTTTACCTATACATCAAAGATATTTTTTAGTTGACCGCACCATCTGTACCACACGCTAATGGGACATAAGTTACTGTATGAATGGCTCTTTAACGCAAGTAGCGCATGTATTGGCTCAGCGAGTAAATGAATAATAAGAAAATGAATGTCGACTCATTGCTTATATTAAATTGAGTTATTGACTATTATATTGCTTTGTAATTTGACGAATAACATCACAGATTATACTAATACGAGTGATGCTACGCAGTCTGCTTACACATTTTGAGGAAATTAGTAAATTCGGTCGGAGCAAGGTACTGAATTAGCACAACACAATGTTATCCATTATTATTATGTTATTATGGACTATTATATTATGCCATATGCCATGGATCGACGACCATTAGAAGACAGGTGATCTTGATTGAGGTAATTATTGATAATGATCTTTATACTTTTATTACACGCCTTTTGGCTTGTAATTATTGTAATTACCACAGAGTACTACAAATATAAGTCTGATTATTATACTCTGTATTAGTCTATACTCTAAATAAGACCATAGACAGTGACCCATCACTTTCTATTCATATCACATGGTTGGTACTTCCTGGGAGCGTTTGGATTATGCTCTTCTAAAAATATCCTAATTATTTGAATTTTGTTACCTTGGGTTTTTATTATGACTTTTCCCTTATAAATGCATTTTTTCAGTTACTGTGAAAGATTTTAAATAAATAAGTTTTTATTGTATTCAGAAAATAAATCCTTTACGTATCAAAGTCTTAAAGTAATGTATGGAGAATCGTTTATATATACATATATATTGCATTATATTATTTTTCTATAAATATTATTTCGTTTCGTATAGTTAGTAATGCTATTTGATTAATGTTAATTATTACTTGATAATCAATAAAGTTTAGTAAAAACCAAACCCAAACGAAATGAATTTTATGGTGTTGCCATTATTACAATTTTAGAATTATAATTGGGTGTCTTATATAAATATTATACTAGGCAGATTACTCTTAAAATTAATATATTTTATGAACGTATTAAGAATCGACTAAGATAATAAATTAGATAATAAAATATAATGAAATATCAAAGGGACTTGTTCACCTCAAATTTCACACTAATATGATATTTTAATGCATAGCTTCCCTTTGAAAACTCATTAAATGCATCCTAACCTATCAATGATTTTTATTTCTCATTCTATCCTTAACTTCTTATATAGATTCTTGTGAAATACATAGATGAATACATTTTTCAATTGAATGTTATTCAGATTTTAGTGGTAAATTTATATTGTGGCGGTGAACACACTGACCTCGTGGTACTCTGCCGTTAAGTTGGCAGTACCTACCCCTCCTTCCTTCTTTTACGCCGCTCCTCCGGGCAGAACTGCGAGAGAACGTGATCGATCGAATTTCAAAAAAGGCACACACCTACCCCTGTGCTCCCGAGATCACGAAATTACTTAATATCTCCTGATTGTTTCAATCGGGAGTTCGTGTTTCGTGATTTTTCCATCCCTGCGTGAACTCCTCCACCACCTCGACCGCGAGGTAATTACCTAAAAGACCCTACAAACGAAACAAAATGTCGAAGGGACTCACCGATCCGGTCGCGTTCGCGAAGGATTTCCTCGCCGGTGGCATCTCCGCCGCCGTCTCCAAGACAGCCGTCGCACCCATCGAGCGCGTCAAACTGTTACTTCAGGTGCAGCACGTCAGCAAACAGATCGCGGAGGATAAACGCTACAAGGGTATCATCGATGCCTTCATCCGCATTCCTAAGGAGCAGGGCTTCCTCTCCTTCTGGCGCGGTAACCTCGCCAACGTCATCAGGTACTTCCCAACCCAGGCGCTCAACTTCGCCTTCAAGGACAAGTACAAGCAGGTGTTCCTCGGTGGGGTCGACAAGAATACGCAATTCTGGCGCTACTTCGCCGGTAATTTGGCCTCTGGAGGCGCGGCTGGTGCCACCTCCCTCTGCTTTGTGTACCCACTCGACTTCGCCCGTACCCGTCTGGCCGCCGATGTAGGCAAGGGCGAAGGCCAGCGCGAGTTCACCGGTCTCGGCAACTGCATCACCAAAATCTTCAAGTCGGACGGTCTCATCGGTCTATACAGAGGTTTCGGTGTATCTGTACAAGGTATTATTATTTACCGCGCCTCCTACTTCGGCTTCTACGACACGGCCCGCGGTATGTTGCCCGACCCCAAGAACACCCCCATCGTTATCAGCTGGGCCATCGCGCAGGTCGTCACCACCGTCGCCGGTATTATGTCGTATCCCTTCGACACGGTGCGTAGGCGTATGATGATGCAGTCTGGTCGCGCCAAGAGCGACATGCTGTACAAGAACACCCTGCACTGCTGGGCGACCATCGCCAAGACCGAGGGAGGCACTGCCTTCTTCAAGGGAGCCTTCTCCAACGTCCTTAGAGGCACAGGCGGTGCTTTCGTGCTCGTCTTATACGATGAGATCAAGAAGCTCCTCTAATTCTAATGTAAGAATTGTTACCATAATTATGATTGTGATTCCAAATCACTCCAAACTAGCCACTCCCCTGACATTGTCTGAAATCATGTATTATTTAGAACACGAAACCAACATCTAGTAACTTATTTTTAGTTAAATAAAGTGTTATACATTGATTCCATTTTAATTGTTTCATTAAAAAGTTTCATTTTGTTCAATTATGTAATTGCTATCTTGTTGAGGTTGAAGTTAATTCATTGACAATACCTTTATAACAAAAATGTTCTGAATTTAAAAACCCTGGATTTAAATTCTACATTACAATGTGACCATTCATGCTGTGTGTGATAATTATGTAATGACCTTATTTTCCATCTCAATACGAGGCCAAGGTTTTTATGATTGAGAATCCTAACCTCAAACTATAAACTTCTATTGCTTTATTTAGGTAACTAAGTAGGTAACATTGCAGTAAATAAAAGGGAGTGACTTGTTCTAGTAGAAATTTTGAACTTGCTATTATATGTAATGTTGGCATTCTTGCTGTGAATTGTCCAAAATGTGATTATGAAATCTGTTATGTAATACTGCAGTAGTATGTTTCATGTGCTAAGTGAGTTGAGTGATCAGTGTACAGATGTTACCTACTGTGGCCTGTCATGTTCCAGTGGAGAATTCCTAGCATTGTGTAGGTCCTGTGAATACAAAGACCCTGGGAAAGTGGGCTCGGTGTGGGTTTTTTGAGAAAAAATTTCACACTTAACGAGTTTAAAATATAGAAAAAGTTTAAAATTATCTTGTTGTTTTATTCTCAATTTATACTCGATAATTAATTGTTAAATCAGTATAAATAACATAATTTCATTGTATGTAATAGTTAATTGGACAACATGGATGCAACATTCATATAAACATGCCTTAAACAATATTTCTATTGATCATGTCACTTGCAAGGCCCAGATAACACTTATAATAGTGGCTAAGTTATTTATACTCTTGAGTCATAAACTAATTACTTATTTACTTTATAGTTTATAATGAGTACTATGCAATCTATGGCTCTGATACTAATTTTCTTTTAAAATGTTAGTGAAGTTCTTCAGCTGATCTAACATATATAGAAAATTTTTTACAATTCCAAATTGAAACAAACCTACATCTTGAACACCTTTTTATTGTACATGAAAGTATCCTCAAGGAACTGATATAATTATGATTTGATAAAATTGCACTAACATAATTGTTTAGTCACATCATTTTCAAATATTTTTCAATGAACAATGATAGATCAAAAAATATTTAATGACAACTATTAAGTAAACCTGACATTTATCCGATAGAAAACTAAAATATGTAGTCTCTATTAAAGCTCTTACATAGCTATTATTCCCAATCTATTTTAAAACCTACTATTAGAGATTCTCGACTTAGTACATCTAATAATTGCATATTCGAGAAAATTTTGGTGATGAACCTTAGTTATTGATCTTTAGACCCTTTGTGATGACGTCGGTCGATGACGTCATAGCATTCGTGGGTATAGGTTACTGCGCTGGCGCAGTGACGATAATCAATTACGTAACAGTGACGTGTACCTATAACACCTTGTTGAAGTTTTAAGAACGTTTAAAACTAATCGTATAACTAGACTGCTGCTTTACATTTTACGAACATATCGATAATTTGGTTATGGCAAGCGGCAAAATGATACGACTTAATGTTATAGAAATTAATCTGTCTTAACAGTCCTTTTACCTACTAATAATCTATAAATAATAAGGGTTCTGTCCGTGTTATGTAGGAGTCCATACTCTCTTGGTAGGCATTCGGGGTATACGCTTCTATGAACAAGCATTAGGGTCCTCTATATAAAGGTTTAATAGGTGTAGTAACCGACACCTAAGCTCTATCGAGTTCTGAGAAGGCAAAATGACATCGGCTGTTTATATGTCTGTAAACCGATGCCAATGAAAGCGCTATTACTGATTGTGTCAAGCGAATATTTCGGAGGCCTGATTCAGCGTTTGATCCCGGTTGTGCTGGAATCAAACCTTGTTGAAGCAAAAATTGTGAATTTTTGAAGCCTTTTTGACGCTTTTTCATTATTTAAAAGCTCATTTACGTTTCCTATTTTAAAGAAATGAATGGTAAAATGTGATACATACTTAAAATGCTCTTTACGGTTTAGGACTCCGTCCATGTTGTTACGTTAGACAAGATTAATTATATATTTACTATTAATAATAGATTCAATAATATTACCCCCATATATTTCAATAATATTATCCCCATGTCAATTCAATAATATTATCCCCATGTCGTTGAGATACATGAGCAGACCGGACAGTAGCTCAGCTAAATGTTCACAACGGCCCATTTGTCACCGAATGTAACACCGACATTTTATTTGACAAGATGTAAAAACACAAAATGGTGGAGGGAACATAAGATTTCCTTAGTACTGGGAAGAATATAGTGTTTCGGCAAGCACAGGGCTCTCAGGCGGTGTTGAAATAATAATAGGCTTCGGTTACAATGCGTTTAATACAGGTGATGACTATAGTTAAAACAGCGAGAATTTAATTTGTTTCTTATGAGTTCGTGTAGGGATCAAGCGTTATACAATTTTTGAAAATAAGGGTAGATTTACCGTTACACAAACATTTAAATTAAGAGTAGGTAACGAAAACATCATTACAGGACAAGATCATCTTCATCTATGCAGAGTATTTAATTTGAATTTCATTAAGTTGTCTCGCCTACAATAATAAATGGTACATTTGGTCTCAAAAAGTTGTCTCTACTAAATCGAATAGTCTGTAAATATTTATTCTTAGATAGTAGGTAGGTCGGGAGTCGAGTGGTAAACAGATTCTAGCACTGACCAGCTTTATGCTTCGACAATAGGTGCAAAACGGAGCTGTATGCGTTGATATGACAATAAGTGGATAATATAGTACATCTAATTAGGAAGTTAAATAGATCATTTTATCACCCACGAGAGGGTAGAAACTAATTAGAGGGTACAAATTTAATTATAATTGTTTTCGATAGAGAAAGGCTCCTGCAGACTTACCGGAGACTTACAGGCTTACCGAGGGTCTCCACATTAATTTCAAAGGTATGTGAAGACTGCCAATTCGCACTATTTTAATGTGATGGACTAAAATTGCCTATCTGATGATGTTTATAAAGTCTTTATGAGAGGAGACACAATGCGTTTGGGTAATTATGTATTGCTATGTTAAATGAGGCGTATCTATTTCGTTGGATAGATCATTGTCATAAAAGAATATTGTCGTAATAAAATTGGTGTGTAAGGGGCTCCTTGGGAATCCAAATCAACCGATGAGGCTATGGCGAACGGTCGCTCCTGTTGGATGTTGCTGAGTTTTGTGCCACTCAATTTAATTCCGATGGTACTTGCATGGTACTTTTAGTCATTGTGTTTCATTCTTGTTTGTCGACTAGTTTATTAAACAAAATCGTATTAGGCTTTACGTACGTAGGATAAACCATTCATGTGTCCCATTTGCAACGAAAGCACTATAGCTCAAATAGATATAAATTGGAAGTCTTGCCGCCACCTGAACGATCCAGTATACACGGCTATTGGATCTCGTTTAGATCAAATTATACGAGTTGTATAAGCTCCGTCTCATTCTATCACTCCTACTAAATGCTACCAAAATCAATTTTGTTTTTTAATTGAACTGCGTTTGGTTATAGACGGGTCGGATTAGGATATTGGAGTTTAGTTTATAACTGTTTGATTAATTATTTAATCAATTAATGAACGGATGTTTTCAATTATTGTAGAAATAAATTTTTAGTCTAATTATTTTTTAATTACTCATACATTATTTTCACATAATAATAGTATTTCCTGGAAACAGACAGTATAGAATCAAGTGGACAAAAGTTAGAAATATTAAAAAGAACATAACGGTGTATCATGTTTCTGCAGGTCGGGATTTGGACAATCGATTTTATTTAATCAACTCGTATCCCAATTAATGTTTATAATGAATACCTATGAAAATAAGGAAAATAAAAAATATCTCACCAACGCGCAAGTATATTTTGACTACATTTAAAATTAAAAAAATTATTGACCTTATCATTGGGATCTTTTTCTGTCAGAGGTCTGGGGTTTCGATGTCTGTCAACTTAGACAACGATATTTGTTTGATATCAATACAAATTTTTATTTAAATTAAAGTTAATAGTTGACAATAAATTAATACTTGTTTGCTTAAGTAAAACGAATGTTTTCTTCACCATTTAAAATCAACGTATGTTGTTTCAAAGCGAATAATTCTTATTCATAGCAGATGAGGTAAAGAGGCCATACAGGTACGTACGATGTCAAAGTGTACTCTTTTATAGTGAGACAGAAGTACTCCTCAAATACTTTACAATACAACAGCTCTTGATATCTCTGTAATAATAATACTCAGTTTTAACTTACAAATAATTTATTTATGAATATGATTTAGTATTAATAATTTACGCATAGCAGACTATTAACGATATCTAGGTGAATTTTTAATGAGATATAATTTCGTCAAAAGGTCGAGCACACGCGACCCATTCTAGCTGATTGAATACTGACAAAATAAAAAAAAATTGAATTAAATTAAATCGCGCACACCACGCAGAATGCTGACCCCAGCAGATGCACATTATTGTATTGTAGAGAATGATTATTCAGTATTCACATATGTTCGAAAACCATTCGCCAGGGTATGATTAATTTACACAACAAATGGTGTACGATTATAAAATTAGGGAAAAACAATATGACATTTACAAAAAACTGAATTTAAAATTTAGTGTTGGGATAAGATACCCGATTGAAAATGTAAATCAAATTTAGTAACGGTTTGTAATGCTTACTTTGTCATTGAGCTAAAATAATTTAGAAGGCAATATTAAAGCTTTTTACAAACCTTATACATTCATGAAATGAACATCTTTAGACATTTTATTACACCCTCCGAAAGTGGTTGTTGCGAAAAGGTCACGTGCGGGTGACCTCGCGTCTCCGGGCATCGATCGTGAAACGCCGTGTTGGAACGGGTCTGTGTTAGATACGCCCTTCCCAGATGTACAAGATCCATCGCATTACCGCGATGCCAGGTGAGGACGAGGGCGTATGAACGCTTATAACGTATATAAATCTACAACTATAACGTATATAAATCCACACACATTTTCAATTGTAATAAAAACATTAATACAGTGTAGCTTAAAATGACATAACTTCTTTACTTTATTTACAATATATTTACTTTGTAGCTCCTATAATATAGAGTCTTTATCCTATTTAATGATTTAAACAGAACACCCGACGTTGTTATTGTAGCCTCGCAGGTCGCGCAGGGTTTTCGCTCTCATCGATTAGCGCGCGCCGCCCCGCATTGGATTATGCAACTGTGGACCGCGGCGGTGCCGATGGAACTAGTTAGGGATTGATACTTATTGTAACTAATTGAATGATTGAAACCTGAAAAGAAGACAACATTGGTTCAAATGGTGGTCAATATAGCCCCCTATAAATAGCAAATATGCAAATAGAAATATTTAAATTAAATAATTACATCCAGTAAAAAATCAAACAGATAAATAAAACGTTCGTGGCTTGTAATAACTGTGATTCGAAAAAGGCAGACTTGAGCAATTCCAGGCACGATTAGAATTCAATACGTCACAGAACTGTAATATACAGACCATACTAAACAAACGTATGGTAAATGTATCATCGGGACTTAGCTTAACATTTTCATATACTCCGGTTTACTACAGCCTTTGTCGTCAATCCGCAGCGGCAACGTTAATGACTGATCAATTGTCGAACGACGGTACGCTCCTCAAATCACGACGAGGCATAACGACCGCTATCTAACGATAACAATCGAATCATAAGACGGTACAATATGTCGGTTCGTGTACACTATACATATATTATCTGCTCCGTGCGTATAGCAATTGATAACAATGTGTTTCCGAGCTCGATCGATCGAAGCGCCGCTGCCGCGCCGCCGCCGCGCCACCGCAGCACGACTGTCGCGACAGTTATGCAACCGCGCACGTGACTGTACCGAACACTTCCTGTTTACTTGCGCCCATTACATCGGGCGACAACGATTTTTCAGATTAAGCGACAAGAACGACGGGCCATCTGATGATCTTACCCAAGTGGCAAACAGGAAGGCAGCGAAATCGCTTTTAATAGTAATATAATTAAAATTTATTTAGAACTAAAAGGACATCTATGGATTATTAACTGACGAGCCAGATATAACAATATTAACACGTCAGTTAATTAACGGGCGCAGGAGAGGGTGAAATAGGGAGTCAAGGCGAAACTTATGACATACTTATATTTTTATTCCAAATTAAGATCTAAATCCAATCCAAGTATCAACTCCACCAAACTGCTCCATCGCGGATTAGTGAAGGTTTTAGGGAACAATCTAAGATCTTACGCCGCCCGATGGTTTCCGACATATTAACAACTTAAGGATTTCTATTTAACTATAATCAGGTCGGCAGTTTAATTAACATGCCACCCGAAACTCAGAAGCGCTCCACAAATTGTGCCATTAGAGGTCACCCATCGTATCTATATCAGAATCGTAGAATCACTTTCAGAGGATCGACCTGGCTAAGCTGCTCTACTGTCAAAACTCACGCATTCTACTCGTGCATATGATGTGGAGTAATCCAGTGCATAGAGAAAAGCTCCGAGATCTTAAGTACACGCATCGGCGCCTTCTTCCATTCCTGTCAAACGTTTAGCGTGCAATATATGGTGACATTCTCGTAAAGTGTAGTAAGTATATTTTTCTGTAGTATATGAAATTAGGTCACTCTGACGGCGCGGCGCTCGATTTAATCTTTTATAATAGAAATTATGCGTTATCACTGACACTGAAAATCATGTGCGACGAATGTGACCGACAGTAGGTAATTGTCTGTGCGTCATAATACAGCTAATTTTTTTAGCCTTTAAGGTAAGAATTCGCCAATTTATTGGTATAGATAGTGCAAAGAGTTTTAAGGAAGTTGTTGTCTATCGTTTTGGCGTTATATGCGACTTCGTAGCTCAGTAGATGCAGTAGTGCACTCTGGGTGCAAAGCGAAAGGTCCTGGCTATTAAACACAATTACTAATATTAATATTAATATTGACGATCTGATTGCCAAGTTGCTGGTGATCCTGTTTGCCGTGCGAGGGGTCTCAAGTTCGATTCCCGGCCGGGGCAGATGTTTATTAAACATGTTTGTTCTCCAATCATGGTTGTATATTGTGTCATATTTGCGTACGTTCATGTCACCCGTAATACAAGGAGTTCTAGTATTGTTGTGAGCGCGTGTAAATGTTTATTTGCATTATAATTTCTGTAAAAAGGTAAGCTCTCTTTCCAGTACATCATAGAATGACATCGAAGAGGACTGAAATGGATCACTTATTGCTATCTGCAGATATATCGTTGGCAACTTATTCCATCTGCTTGAAGCGTCCACCTTGTTTATCTGATGTTTGGTCCCTTACTGCGGATGTTTCTGTTAATAGTAACACATAACTACTATGCAAAGGAATATTAAATTAATCCTGAAAACACTTATAATTGTGAAACGATGCAAATTCAATTTTTTGCTCGATTATTTACCAAGTCGCAACATTCCCTGTTACGCCATCTTTTTATTGCCAAAAATCTGCCTGGGCGCCTCGAAATAGCTGAAAAGTAGCACAGTCGAATGAATCCACGAGATTCGCAGTCTCTCGTTGCCAAAATTAAAATTTGTTACCGTATGGGAAGTTGGATTTTTGGCAAGGAAAGAAACAATTCATTTTATTTTTAACTGGTCTCTAACCTTGCCAGTGGATAATGTTTTATTGTTCTGACATATACTAATCATGACAGTGTATGATGAAACGCTGCTCGTAACGACGACACTGTGTTAATTGTAAGTTTGATTTACTCATTATAAGTCAATGCTTAGCTACAATCCTACACAATGTTATCGGGTAATGTAGCTTTAGACGGTAAAGCGCACGAAAGCTATTCACGCTCGACTTAAAACCATCATCGACGAAGTCGCAGCGGCCGTCGGAGTTAAGCGACATCGAGCGTCGTTGGTAGTTGAATGTTCGACCACCAGTAGTCGGTACTAGAATACTAATAAAAACAGAATACTAGAATGCTTCTGTTACTCTTACTTTCTGTTACGAATTTAATTCAAACATCCGACATTTGTGTTGCCATCTAACGGCATTGAAGCTTGGTGGTTTAGTTTCTAGGCTTCCTATTGAGGAGTTATCTCGAGTTTGCACGAAGGTTATCGAAATTATACCAGAATCAATACTATAACTAAGCCGACTCTGATTTTAATTTTATTTTTAATTTGTTGATAGACTTTTATCTATTATTAGAAGACTTATTTTTGTTAGTGATCTAGAAGTCAAAATTATGTTTCTTCGAATTCAATGAACAAATTATGAGGACACTCCGCATGTTTCTAATTTATATCAAAATGGAGGATATTTTTCGTACTGGAAAATAAATCTTCTTAGATATTAAATTCAAAAAGGCAAAATTACGTACAAACTGAAAAAAAATCTTATTATTTTTAACAATGTCAACACTGAACTAGATGTTAATTACAAAAACCGTATATGTGCCTTGGTTACAAAAAAGGCGGGAAATAGAAAATTGTTGACTAGACCAAATCTAAAACCATATTTCTATAATTCCATGTTTTCATGTAACAAGATTATGTGTATTTAAAAATCGTTAGGTTGTTTTATTCATAAATGCTATTTAAAAGTGTCCATTACTAGTAAGAATACAAGTACCATACACACAACAAAACGACATACTCGTTTATCCAAAAAAATTAAGAACAGCAATTTAACAGCAAAAAATTAAAATTTGAAATGTTTTTTTAGACCGACTCGAACGTACAATGAAATTTATTACACTCAGTATTCATATACGGCAATTCAAAATATACCTACAAACATGTAGTTACTAAGTAGAAATATATGACACTGATTCGTGTGTTATGAAATTGTGTACATTCGTATCAGTTCGGCGTAATTTTTCCCGTGTCATATCTCAGCCTGATATGGCGCTAAATGTATGCTAAATAACTGTTTATATACTGATTATAGCGTAGCTGGTTAATACCCATAGAGTAAGTTATTGGTAAACGGAACTACGATAACGTCATTAGTACGTCTTTTGATTCAAACAAGATGTAAGCATATTTTTTTTTTACTTTAAAATCTAATTTTAAAATGAAATTAATGTTAGACGAGTACTTGATGCTTATAATAAATTATTCATCACATTCAGACAGAAGATTATACCTTCATTAATAAATATTAAATAAGACTGAAAGAAATAAATTAAATTTTGACAATATAAACAGTGCTTTGTCCCATGTATCGCATTGGTTTACAATAAACAACTTAGTTCTAAATGCCAATAAAACGAAGTGTATAGAGTTTGCACTACCAAATGTGCAGAAGGTAGGCAAAATCCTTAGATTAAATAACGAAACTGTTTACGCTATTAGGAAAATAAGACTAATCACTGATGTAGAGACAGCGAGACTTGTTTACTTTGCCTATTTTCATAGTCTTATGTCTTACGGTATCCTAATGTGGGGTAAATCAGCGGACATTGATTCAATATTCATATTACAAAAAGAGCAATTAGATATACAGATTAAAGTCGCGTGAGTCATTAAGAGAAAAATTTAAAGAAATAGTTGTACTCACCGTAGCCAGTCACTATATATATAGTAATTTAGTATTTATTAAAAAAAATTAAATACATATAAGCAGAAAAGTGATACACACAATCATCAAACAAGAAATAGGCATAATTTGGTTACATCTGCATTTCGTCTTCAAAAGGTTCACCGTTCTTTTATGGGGCTTGGAGTTCGTTTTTAGAATAAGATTCCTAAGTCGTTACGCGAGTTGCCCATTGGAACTTTTAAGCGTCGCAATAAAACACAACTTATAGGCAAAGGATATTATACTATAGATGAGTACATTAATGACAAGGATGCCAGGACAAAATTAGTGTCGAAACCAGTTCCGCACAGGTTTAAACTTTTGTAATTACCATATGTTGTTTACAAGATGTGCTGAGGAGTTTCTTTCGCTGTTTCTTCTCCTCATTGTTAAAGCACCGTTTCGGTGGTAGAAGCAAAAAAATGACGTTCATAAGTGTATTTACTGAATACCTATATGATTAAATGATTTTGAATTTGAATTTGAATCTACTTTTGGCTTATCTATTTGAGACGTGAGATCGACATTTTAAGTCGACTATAATATTATGCTCTTATTGAATTTGAATTATGCGAATTTTATTTACGCCAACATAAATATAATCTTTTATCATTCAATTTGGCTCCGATAAAAGTTTTCATTAATCACGCAAAGAATACAGGTATTTCTATTAACCTCATCCGATTTAAATATTACAGCGAGAAAAGGTTTTTTTTTATTATTGAGTAATACAAATAGAGTATCACTCACTGATGGACAAAACAAATTCTCTGGCTCTGTGAAAAATAATATTGGAATTTGGAAGTATGTTATACGAACTATTAACATCTAGTGTGACTTCTTAATGCTTAGTTCTTTATTAAGTATCGTTTACTTCTAAGTATAATGAAATATACGAAGAAGAAGGGAGTGAGACCATGGGACACGTCTTTTGATTAGATAATACTTTTATAAATTGTTTTAATTTGGAGTTGCTATGCATTGAACCTTTTATTTCCAAGGTTTAATGATAAGGTTTAAGCTATGATTTTTCTTGTCCAATGCTCCATTTTCTGTTTTAAAGTTACCTACGTATTTTCTACACCCATTTTGCAATTGTTAACACAAAAGTAAAATAACTTGAAAAATTCACGTGACAGAATGTTTTAAAAGTTAATTTAGTCCCATATAACTAACTACCTGCTACCGAAACTTCGTTTTGCCAGGATATCATTTTATGGCGAAATGGTGTTCTAACGCTTTATCCATTCTCGCGTCCGACTCATCCTCCACTGCTTGTGGTGCCCCTGCTGAACAACAGAGAATGATTTGGCGTCCGATCTCATTTGTCGGAGGCCACTGATAACGCAGGTTCCGTTATCTGTCACTGTCCTCGAACCTTCAACCGTGAAATCTTTTGTGTTTCGGTTGCAATATCAAAGGTCAGTTAAGGAGCGGGTTCATCGCTTTACCATCAGCCGCTAGCGCGGTCGCCACGGCAGTGTAATAAAGATTTATACGTAAAAGAAAAATGCTGAGTAGGTATCTTTTTCGGGATTTCCCGTCTAATATAATAAATAAAAAAAATCTTTATAACCTATACATTGCGATAATTATGATATATCACTTCTTTGTTAAATGTAATATATATAAGAAAATATAAGAAGTAATTATATTATGAGTTCTTCGTACTATTACAAAATACGCCGCATATTTTATCTGTTAATTGCGTATTCGGCAAGTATATTTATAACTATAAAAGAATGTTATCACATCAAATTGTTTCAGTAGGTATATCAGTTATCATTTCAATTTTAGATTAAGATTTCGACATTGAAATAATTATCAAAAGTGTTACTCATATGTAACACCCCAAATATTCTTCGATTCGAACATTAATATTTTTACTAACACGTAAATTGGGTAAAATGTTCAATTAAGTTTTACCAGATTCGCACAGTAAATAAAAAGCATTAATTTTTGGTGGTGTAATTTTTAAAATAACAGTTTTTAAAAAATAACTGAATGTTATTATATGATTTCATTTGAAGTTTATATTATTTAACTTGATTTTTTTAATGGCTATTGAAACACACCTCACACATTAATTACGCTTAAATACACTAATTATCTGTTTATATAGATAATAATAATATTAATCGGTTGACGCAATCCTCAGGAATCGTTTCACTTGCGACGCTTGATAACAAATCTGAGCCGACCTTAACTAAGCAGACCTATTCGAGTTTTAATTTCGTTTTAGTACTTGCACTGCACCGCTCAGCTATTTCGATGCCTTAGTGATTAGAAAATCCATCTTTTGTACGCCGTTATGTAACTTTTTTCTTGATTTGTTTGACCTGCGATACTCGAGCGACCTTGCACTACTTCGTGCTCCATTACTATACTATCCACTAGGTCTGTGGAGTGTGGTCGTTGTGCGTAATATTGGCTTCCCGCCAACGCGTACGCTCGTGCGCTAAATGGGACAGAATTTGACTCTGCCCTTACTTATGTAACCTTAACCACGTGACGTGCAGACATTGTACTTGACATCCCGCTATTCTATCTCGCTGTCAGGTTTTAAACTTACAACAACGGAAAATATGTAAGTGACCTATACATAATATACTTACTACCGTTACAAGCATTTAGCAACTACACAGATTTTGTCATACTCGTAAAGTTAATTAACACAGTTGTGTTCAAACAAGATTACAAAGATAATTTATTTTAAGAGATACAGTGCGATAATTAAACTGAATCTTGAATAAACGTCGGAATGAAACTTAGATTGGTTTTGAGAAATCAGTAAACAGATTAGTCAGATCAGTGTACAGATTATTTTATAAAAATAATTATCGGGCACCTGGGCTCGAGCCCCTCTCAAAATGCGAGTGTTAAGGTCACAGTCGCGCCGGCCGAAAGCAGACTGGCCGAATTCACATGCGTTTGTGAACTTTATTCAGAATTATCAGTGTGCAGGTTTCCTCACGATGTCTTCCTTCACCAAATCAAGTTATCATTGATCTGTAATATGCACATGATTTAAAAAAAATGCATGTGCGTAGAGGATGGATACTAGCTAGAATGTTCCGTTCCGGAGATTGACGTCCGAGCAACTAGGCAAGTACTGCTTACAAATTCTGCTTAAGCTACTTCACAATTATAAGTAAAAATCCGTCCACAATTGAGTAATTGGATAATTAATGTACTACGCTTTACGATAATTTGCCGCACTCGTACAGTACGTAGTACATAGTGCCGTAGACGTATTACGTCAATAACACGACAAACATTGATAACAAAAATACTGCGTTTAGTTAAAATTATCATTAACAGGGTAATAATAATTATAGGAGTATTCAAGAGGAGAGTGAATACGCTTTTATAAGTTGGTGCGGTCAACATCTTAGACTCCACCACCATTTACCGTCAGGTGGGATTTTTGTCACTAACTTGTTGTCAATAAATATATCTATATTTATTTATTTATTTAATTTTCGTATTTATATCGTTCAATTTTATCAAAAAATCATTTTAATTTACGGTAACTATACGAATACGACGAAATATTAATGGTTTACAGTTGAAATATGTCTTATTGTACTTCCTACGGTGTATTGTTTGCGCAATGTCGTGAACGAGCGACAAGGGCGCGAGTCGACCTCACCGTTGACGTCCGTTGTCGACAGTGTAACGTAGCGGGGGTCAATCAATGTCTGTTCAAATACTGCCTTTCAAGGCGGCGGTACACAGAATGGAGACTGAAGGACGACGAGATGGTGTAATGGGCGGCGGTTGAAAATACATACATTAGTACAAACATTTAACTGGAAACTCGCGTCTGCGTAGTGGATGTATAAGTAATGTTATGGGTCACCTATAGTGCAGCAATATTGACTATCCTATTGTGATATTGCTGAAGACTACAAGATTGTTCTTTATTGATTTAACGGCATATCGATGCAAAATTTGCTTTTGGGGTCTCTAGAAAATGGCTGGTTTATACAATTAGAATTAGAATAGTACAATTAGAACAAACCGAATCCAATTAGTACCTAGCAATCAACAAATCGACGTACGGCAGGTTTCCACTCTTACATAGTGAACATACCAGCTGCACGGAGGACGCGGGTTGCGCCTTCATTCATTGTGCGCACTGCAAAGGACTGGAATAACTTGCCCGCGTCGGTGGTCCCGGCTACTTATGATGTGGGTGTCTTCAAGAGAAGAGTGAATACGTTTTTATAAGTGAGTGCGTTCACCATCTTAGACCTCATCACCACTTACCGTCAGGTGAGATCGTTGTCAAGCGTTATCTTATTTTATGTAAAAAAAAAACACGACGTTCACAAGTAACCGTATCCAAACAATTGTTATTCGATTTGATCAGGCGTTTTATAATTACTTTTATATTTACCCCGTAATTTTAAAGAACTGTAACTATTAGTAAAACTCTATTTTTAAAACCATTTTATACCATCTAGTGGTACGAAATTATGTAGGTAGTGAACCATTACCATGCGGAACATTTATAACAATCATGAATTGACTGATGCCAAAATAATAAATGTCATAAGATTTGTACTTACACTATTTATATACATATAACATAACATGAGTATGAAAAGGTTCCTCTTGGAAATAAACATAGGGAATTTGATATTAAGTACCTTCAATTTTAAAATTTAAATTCTTCACTAGCTGTAGGTGGCGGCAGGTGAGCTAACAGCATCTGTCATGTTAAAATCCGTGCCTTTCGACCTCATTTCACCATCGGCGGTGAAACTTTTTCTATACTTAATTTATTAAAAAGCATTCATTAAAATGTAATGTATTACACACGGCCAATATCACATACAAGTACTTTAAAAAATAAACAACTCAGCACTTAAGTTACAATATTTATTGAAACAGATAAATTATCTATACATCAACTTCAAGCATATTTAAATACTTACACTTACAATTATATAATATTCAAACATTGTAACATACTCTTTCAATTGGAATGATATATCAGGACAAATACCACATTGAACGTGTTGGCTAACCCGCGATTCAACTCGATTAGTTTTTGATTTGTAATTTCAAATCGTCCTCCCGACTCGATTAGTATTGAAACCAGCGATTATTTTGTAGTATACATCCTTTATTTTTAATAATCAATTATTTATTATTGATTGTCGCATAACAATAATACTGTTATTTGTTGTTCACACACATTACATATTATTTCGTTGATCAAAGTCGCCGCTCGATTGTGTCTTGCTTCGATTTCAAAAGTACATAATCGATTATAGAATTCGATACGATTTAAACCTGAATATCGAGAGTAAGCCAACTGACTCGCAAAAGTATTCCATTTTCAAAAGTACATTCAATTTACTACAAATTAATGAGAAAAAAAAACGAATAGTGATTCAATTTTTGATTCGATTATAATGCATTTTACACTTCAAATAATCTGAATTACAATTGATAACTAACTTATATCATTGTTATTTGTATTCTTAATTAATTGGTATAATTACTGCGTTTATTTTTACATAATTTTCATCTTACATTACAATACAGACGGCAATTCTGTAGACGTGGTTCTAACAGAGCGACGCCTATTGGTTGTAGGAATTACCCTGAAACAAATACAAAAACATGAATACCTTGACGACACATCATCTCGTGGTTGAAGAGACTCAGGGTCTAGTCCGACGACGTGGCCAGGTTGTTGTGTAACGACAACAACCAGTACTGCTTGAAGAGCTCACTGAGACACAGAAGGGTACCAGAAACTTTGATCAAACTGCCGTTTGCGCCCAAAGTTGCCCAACTTTTTGCTCACGCCACGCAAGAAGTTGTACGTTAAAATTTGAAGTAATTCAAAAGCCGTTACCCTTGGCCAGACTATCGTCCTTGGCGCCGCTATTCACCTTGATCCTAGAGCCCGAATTACTGAAGCTATTTATAGTGGAGAGCACGTGCCCGCGCGGTGCGGCCTCGCTAGCGCCGGTGCGCGAGGCGTGCGGTGTGAATGTTGGCTTACAGAATGGTAAGTATCAATTTTGATTTTGAAATGAATTGTTCCTGGACAGTTTGAAAACAATGTCACATCCGCAGCCTACAAGTGTTCCGCTCTTAATTTCACCGTGTTAATTTTCATGTAAAATTAGTATACGCGCGCATCTATATATCTCACCAGTTATACTTTCAAATTCATTTAATCATGTAGGGATACTGTAAATACACTATGCGCTTATTATTTTTTGATTCCATTAACGTTTCGAAAAGGTGCTTTAACATTGAGGAGAAGAAACGGCGAAAGAAACTGATCAGCACATCTTTTAAAACAACATATGGTAATTACAAAAGTTTAAACCTGTGCGGAACTGGTTTAATTTCCAGGCGTCCTTGTCATCAATATATTTATCTATATATTATTTAAGTTGTATTTTAACGCGTCTTTTAAAAGTTCCAATAGGTAACTCACGTATCAACTTTGGAACTTTACTGTAAAATCGAACTCCAAGCCCCATAAAAGAACGCCGAACGTTTTGAAGACGTAACCAAATTATGCCTATTTCTTGTTTCACGATTGTGTGTATCACTTTCCTGCTTGTACATATTTTTTTTACTAAATATTAAATTACTATAAATATATTGACTGGCTACGGTGAGTACGCATTTTCTTTAAATATTTCCCATTAATGACTCACGTGCGTTAAGAAACTTCAAATAATATATTTTAGTTAATAATCCCATCTCGCATAGCTTTACGGAACATGTTTAAATTTATAATTACACCGGTTTTGTGCAATACAAAATCTCAACAGATTTATATAGTAGTATAGATAAATAGTGTTCCATAGGTATACTATAAGTATTAGAGGTACCTAAATGATTTGATTGTTTGTTGTGTTAGTGCAACGTGTTTGTGTTGTGTTATCACGTGACACGTTTGTTATCTTTACAGTTGACCTATATTAATTTAGTCGTGATAATTGCCGATGTATTTGCGGTAGATAGCATATCTATGCGGATTCTGTGCATACGATAAATTCGGTTCTAAAAAAGCGCATATTACGTTATTTTATTTATTATCTGCACCTAAAACAACATTTAAAGACATTGTCTCCCAGTCGACCTGTGGGGTAGGTGAGGAATCTGTGATAGTTGCCAACAATTGTATATGATAAATTGACATAATGATCATTATATAACTAATCGGTTGCAGTTTCCTCGGAGTAAGTTGAGCATTTTAATGTATGTACTATTACAATCTCAAACACAACTTTATTTAAATGTTTAGTTAGTTGCATTATTTGTTTTGTTAAGCACACGAACACCATAAATGTTGCAATCTATAATTATGTTACTTATTATATTATATTATTGCTGAAGAATAAGAGCGATTTTCACCGCCTACTAACTGCCGTTTGGCGGGGTAAATGTATTAGTATATAAGATGTTTTCTTGTGAATAAATAAAAAAAAACCCGTACGGACTACTCTGAGTGGTACAAGACCAGCGACCTCAAATAGGAGTGGCCTACCGCTAAATTCTCGTCTGAGTATATTCTTGGCATGAAAGGGTCGACTTGAACCCTTCTCTGGGTCAACAGATGGAGCTCCATGCGCCCTGACAAAGAACGTGTCAGCCAGCCTGTTGTTTCACCGAGTAACTGGTACGCCTCCAGTATTTACACAGCTCTAGACAAAGTGTATTAATGGTTTACATAACAATGATTGCGTCACAGCACGCCCCGTGCGTTCTTCATTTATTTCTGTTGGCATTCTCTTGACATATGTAGCTCGGTACGCGCGCTCGAGGGTCACTCGCTTTCGTCCAAATTGATCAATCACGTGTCCACCAACTCTGCGACTGCCATTAATGGAGACTCATGGCCGAATAGGTCTTCTTAAGTTGTCTGGACGAAACTCATAGAAAGATATCCGGTCTCTGGTCTAATGGAACCGGAAAGTGACTTTAGTGCCATTAGATTTGTATTCTTTAAAATCGCTTCTGTATTCATCTGTCGCTGGAGACTCCTCAGAATCTCGAGTAAGTCTTTTGGTGATTAGTGATTCGTCTTATGGTGATTCTGATGGGATCTTAAGGGGTTTCTATATTTAACTTTCGTCTCGAAATCTGGACAAGACTACCTTACAATAATTTAAAAATCTCGAGTTTGAAGCGGCCCTGGTAGCTAGAAAATTGTACAAGGAAACTTCATGCCTTGAAATTGGGGTTAATGTTACAAAAATTGCAAATGAATCCTGAGAAATCGTAATAACTTCACGTTTCCAGTTATTTGAGGTATGTTACAGAAGTCCAGGTGCAGCAGTCGTCAGCTACATCACATCGACTGCAGGCCCGTTTACCAACTCCATATCAGTACCACCCTACCGAGTACATACACGCACTCCGCAGACAACAGTGATAGCGCGAAAGTGCGTCAGACTGGTCACGTGACTGTACCGGCGTATTTATAGGCTCGCGGCTCGGTGCAAGGCGCACAGGGTTGTCACGGAATTTAATTTGACCACAGAATACTACTGATCTGTGTAATATAAATACAGGATTTTCAATACACAAATCATCGACTATAAATGCACTGGACAAGCTGTATTCTATTAATTCACAGTTTAGTCATGTCATTATTCTTAAACTGTCGACGAAGTGCCACCATGCGGAATCTTTAAGGAACTTGATTTATTGTCTATGTTTTTTCAGCCACGCCCCATGTTAATTCTCAAAAAGCTCGGTGCAACCATGATGAGTCACGTTGGCCTATCGGTGCAAAATACTAACAAGTAAAGTGAACCACGGATTGTCCCTGACATGGACTATTGTATCTGTAATATAGTTTCGATTACAAATATTGTAACGTAGAAATAAAGCACAATTTTTTTTTGTAGCGCGGTAATTACATCACTTTTTAATGTACATTTGTTGCTCCTGCGCACGGCAGACTTGAAGACTGCCGTGTATGGGATCTCAGCGGCGTAATCTCGTCGACAGGATCGGGAGATCCTTATCTATGGATTTATTGTGTTGCCTGATTCACTACTTGAAGCGCTGCGGTCTTCGAAATTGAGCAAATAGGCTCTCCTGACCACCATACTTATGGCTACGGTATAATATTTTCTTGAGGTGTTATTTTCTATTTTGTAGTCGCTATACTGGGATAAGGGTAAATCTCCGTAGAGATCCTAATCCTCAGAAGCGGATAATTTATGAGGACACCCAAAACTTTCCACTATGCCAGGTCAAAAGGTGGGGCTTGTCCTTATGACATGATCGACACACTAATTAACAAAAGTTGGCATAAAAATGACCATCGATCGCGGAAGATATCAATACGTTGACAGCCCTAAGGCACGTGCAAATTAAATTGACGTCTATATTCGAATACTCGCTGTAATATTTCTATGCGACGTATTTAAAATTTTAATCGGGAAGTCACTTGCATTGTTTTCGAAACCACGTGTGTGGAATCTACAAAAGCATTGAATGGGGAAGTAGACAGCAAAGGTTACATTCTGCCAAGATGCAGCTTTGGCTTATGATCTAAATAAATCTATAAACATAGTTGAAGCGTTGCGACCACGGCGCGGGCGCGGCACCTTAACTGTACCATAGTTAGTTCAATTTTATCTTCCTGCCTAGCCCTGTGTACATTTTAAAAACGTTACATTTGCCAGTGAATCACAAAATTCACAAACCTACATTAATAAAAACTGTTGAGATTTCAATGGTACTGCGTAAGTATCAATAAGGAGAACCCCGGCCGCTGTTTTTTTAGTTTGATGATAATACCGATAAATTTGGCAACCTTTTACCAACCCTACGATACATTGCCATCATTATTAATGCTCTGCTGATTTACGACGTGACGACACAAAAATATAACAGCACAATCACAGTGTAGTAGTAGGTAAGTAGTATATCATTAATCAATAATTGGCAAATAAAAAATAGCAGTGAGTCACCATCTACTGTGTGGTTTATTCCTAGTGGATGCCTCTATAATCACTATATGTATATTGAATATCAAATTTTTTTAACAAGATAGCACCTTGAAAATATACATTTGAAGTCAAACTTATAGGACATCGAAACGTGAAACTGGAATACACAATAATAAAACAGACATTTTGAACCCGTCAAGCATGCATGTAAAATAAAGAAAAGTGTTTGACGCGCTGCCCAAACGCAGGTACTGTTTGTTTACGTACGGGACACTGTCGCAGGAAATCGTGGCTGAAGTGTCCGGGCGGACACAGTCGCCGGTTGCCACCACTGGACACTGGTAAGAAATCGGTGATTGTATTTAAAAAAACAATAATATATTTCGGCCCGGTGTCCTACGTCGGACACAAAACACGTGTGTGGGATAAGTTGCTATTCCATAAGATGTGAATGGATATCTATTATTGTTGCTCGTTTTCTAGCAAATTTTCAGATCGTCGTCCGCATAGCTGCGGAGTCGGCTTCTATGCATGCGGATATTATATTCAAACAGACGACAAATGACTACAGATGTCCACCTGATGAGAAAAGAGGAGAAAGGGATCACCGACCGCTGTCTGTTAACAAGAGAGAAATTCGACTTAACTGGCTCTGCGAAACCGCAATAAAAATACGTTTAAAAAATTTCACGTTCATTCAAGAAGGGTGGCAATTAGCCACGCAGGCCAACCCAGCCAACGTGCATGAGTACCGTTGGGATTACTCTGAACGCTATAGAGTCCAGTGGAAGCCTATTCACTCTTGATTTAAGTCATCCATGCTGTAATCGGATGAAAACTCCGACGCGGGCAGTTTTTTTACATAAAATAAGTTAATGCTTGTCAACAATCCTAACTGATGGTAAGTGGTGATGTTAAGCGCATTCATTTATAAAAGTCCTTTAGAAAACTACCCCAAATTTATTATAACCCTTCGTGGTACGCTTAAGAAGTGAAAAAGCTTAATGCGGCGTCCGGTCCGGAAAAATGTTTATGTTAAAAGAATGGAGAACCGCCGCGCGGCCAGTCGTTCGATAGTGGAAAGGGAATGGGAGAATTCTTCAAAATAGAAAACCAAGAAGCTGGCAACTGTGCACCTACGCTCCGGGCTTAGAAGGTTGTTCTCGACCATTCTAGGTCGCCAATAAGCCTTTTTGCATGCCTCGCCATGGGGCCCAATACTGAAAGGACAATTGCAACACCAAGCCGAACCTGTGCCTTATAAAGGCTGTTTTGGTGTGAAGTACTGCTGCACTTTTGCCAGAACACCTACAGACCCTTTTTCCATACTCGTCTATCTTATTTAGTAAACAAACACGACTTATTCCAAAAATCACAAATGTCATATTATCCACTAACCGTTTTGTGTTGTGTTAGGTCTTAAGGTCTAAATTTGTACATTAATGTATACGGTTCCATTTCTATCAAAAACTATTTCGAATCTACATGAATTAAAAAAAAAAAATTTGAAGAATTTGACATTTTTAAACGCTAGATTGGTCTTTGATTCAGTAGTGGTAGAAAAACGAATGAATGATTTATATTGGATAGAACGATTATTTGAAAGATAGACTGTTTTCTAATGGAGCTTAGTAAAGGTAATTACGAGAATAATACGAGTATCTTTTTATGCAATGGCAACCCACAAATATAGTTTTACGTTTTTTACCTTCCCACTGCGAATTGAATAGAATTAATATGGACACATTTAAGGGCACAATTAATCATTAATTAATGGGATCATGTCGGCGCAAATAGTAATACTTTTAAAATGGCTGAAGTTAAGGAATGAATTACGGCCGCTAGCTGTTGCTGCTTGGTCTCAATGAATCGACCAAAAGTTAAACTTCGAGGAAACTGGTACTCCCAACGACTGAAGGCACCGATTCCAAGGACGCATTCCGAAAAGCAGGAGTGAAGGTGAACACGTTTCTATTGGCGCATTTCCCATCGATGGCGGAAGGTCATGGAAGCCATTACTTCATACGTTGATCAGGACCATGCACCGCGATTAGCGAAGGTTGCCTTTGAAAAATAGATATTCTACTTTGATGAGTTGATCAAGCAGGTCTCAAACTCGATCACCGGGGAAAGCAATTGAAGCCGTTGGTTAGAACGCTGCACGCCGTGCCGGGGACGTCGGCTTTCACTGAGGACGGATCTCCTTATAACTTCTGTCTACCTCACAAGTTCGAAAACATCGAGATATAGTGTAATGAACGTTCACAACTCTCTAACACCACTGATCTATACAAATACCCTGGATCAAATGTTATAATCACGATAGAAACACTTCAATTTATATGCGCGTGTAACCACCGTAAGGTGGATTGTGGGTGTATATATCAGGGATGTTATGGAGCTCTATAACCATAACCGAAACTATCGGATATCCGCAATAAAAATAAGTCCGAAACCGTAACCGAATCCGATAAATTTCGAAAAATTTCGGATAGGTGCTGAGCTTCAATTAACCGCGTTATGACAGGTTTTCCCCGTTTAAGCCGATACACTTATTATTTTTGGGTTTTTCCATGATGATGATACTGAGTAATACATAGAAAGAAAGTCAAACTGTTACCTTGTAAATACTTTATATTTTTTAATGTCGTAAGTCATCTAATATCCGTAACCAAAATTAATAAACAATCGGATAATCCTAAATAATTTCATATCCGTAACCATAACTAGTAAATAATTATTCATATATCCGTATCCATTATCCATAACATGCTTAGTGTAAATAAATTTTTGTTAAAGTTAATAGCCAACAAACGAGCAGACGATCCATGTGATGGTAATTGGTCACCGTCGCCCATGGACATCAGCAAGGCCAAAGGTGTCATTGATGCGTTGTAGGCCAGGAAATGAAAAGAAAATAAGAAAGCAAGCAAATAGAATAATACTGAACTATCCCAGTTGTAAATAAAAGTTTTAAGTCACAGATTTTTTCACTTTATCTATCCGACGTTGATGGTGCAACAACTTGAAGTCTCTGTATTCGAAATTTGTCCATTGATATGTTTTCTATGGCCTGTCCAGGGTATGTAGTCGGATATCATAAAGATCGATACCCATTGCGCAATTCCTGTGCCATTTACTCGAAGGTTAATGCCGAAAATTTCATTGAACGGCATAGACAACTTGTCTACGTCAGTTACACGTGTCTATGGAATGCTGTAATCGAAAAACACTACGGGCACTTTATGGTCGTTAACTTACAGATAATAAAATACATCAGCGTTTCTCGGACACATTTGGTACTGCATTTAAAAGATGTGCTGTGAAGTTTCTTTAGCCGTTTGAATGACGCGCATGAATGTATTCACAAGATTCCCAAATGATTATGTGATCTTGAATTTCATTTCGACTAACGAGACGTATGTAAGTATGTCGTCGGAGACGGACGGAGTTCGATATGTGATGTGGATTCGAAATATTCCATGAGCGCTTCGCTTTGTAATCGTTCTCAGTTATCAGATCTAAAAGATCATTGTCGGACCCCTTTGAATTGCTTAAACGGTCTATTGCTTAGGTTTAATATTACCAGTTTCAACAATGACTCGAGTAGCGTATTAAAATATGCTACGAAACTCGTTAGTTGTTCGAAAAATCCGTTGTCGTGCAATGAGCTATATAAGGATCGAAGCAAAACTACATTGAACGTTCAAACAGTCTCACCCCCGTACAAAGTCTCCCTGTATTGCGAGTGGCATGGATGTACACGAATATGACATCTCAAGCATCCATGACCCGAGAACAAAAATTTGTTAATCACATAAATATCTGCCCCGATCGGATTCGAACCCGGGCCCAGCCGCTTGGCAGGCAGGGTCACTACCGACTTGGGTACGGAGTGGTCGAAATTACTTCTGTTAAGACGCGCTTGAAAATAACAGCCGAGTTTCAGACTACAGGTGCTGAATTAACTATTGTTTGTTATATTATCGTACTTTCAATAGACACGTGGATAATATTATTAATATTTTTTTAATACGAATAATATTTCAAAGATAATGTATTTTCAAATCCGTTTCAAATTTCGTTCCAAAACGCTTGAACTCTTCACGTGACCAGTGTAGATTGGCGATGTAAAGATTTTTCATATTCTTAATATTACTACTTACTACTTAGTATTTAGTACCATTATTAAAAGACCTGAAAAGTTATTTACTCACGTGCCAGATTCGGAAAATAAAAATATGGCTTCAGCTACTCCCCAAAACCATACATTTTTATATTTGCCTCAATAAATATATTTCCTTTAATGGGAAAAGTTCTTAGAATTGTATTCAAAGGAAGTAATAATGGAATTTAGATGAAATTGCATAGAAATACTTAACTGTCTGTAACTTTTAAAAGTTATGTCAGGCAATTTAATTTATTTTCATTGTTATGTGACTTGAGAGGCATTTAATTACATTTTGATTATTAGATATAAATGAAGTTCTTCCAAAAATAAAAATATAGAGTTTTAAAAGTTCCTGTTACAGAGACTATTGCTTTACAGAAAAGTTAATTTTTTTTTTAAATTATGTTTACCCAAGTGCGTGCGATCCAGATGAGTGTCTCGTTGGTAAGTCTGGGCCCGATGAGTGGATTCATTTGCGCCATGTATGCGCACAGCCAGCTGGAATACATTTTTTCGTATTATAGTAATGAAGCTTTAAATAAAAAGACTACAAATGTTGTCCTGCTTGAATATTGGCTGTTATTTATAAATTCAGCAATACAAAAAATTTTACAAAATTGGTCAGCCATTTAGGTGAAGTATATGACATACACACATACAGAAGCATTTTATATATATAGATTGAGAATTATATACAAATGGATATTGTGACTGGATATTATTTAATTGTAACAATTTTTATTTAATATGACAACCTAATTATTTTGCATAATATTAAATGTTTTGTATCTTTTGAGAAGTGACTTGGAATGTCATTTGTTGCTATCTCATCAAAACACCTTGCTTCAAAGCAGATAATAGCAGAATAAGTAGATAAACTCTTGGCCCACTACAGGCTAACCCCACAAACCTCACATACACAAAACATTAAATAGGGACACTAATTTTATAGTTATGTCTTCAAATGAAAATATTTTATTTATTTCATTTTAAAAACACACTCACACCTGCGCACTGGAATTACCCGTGTTGCGGGCAGCATGGACATACACAAATATGACATCACAAACATCCATTACCCAAGGACAAACATTTATCTGACACATAAATGTGTACCCCTGCCAGGATCCAACCCAGGACCCCTCGGTCTGTAGGCAGGGTCAATACCAACTGGGCTATGGGGTCATCATTGTTTGAATATGACATTACAACCGGCCATAACTGATGCATAAATATTAGCATATACAACACATAACATCAAACAGTTATGTTATAAGAGAGAGGTATGTTTTAATAACATCTTGTAAACAGCACCAATTGAAATTTCCTAGATTTACTAGTAAGACATATCATTAACTTTGAATGCACTTGTAATAAAATGAATTAATACATTCAGTAGATTATTTCCTTGGGTCAATTTCAGTGTTTCAAGGATTAAATTGTAAAAAAATTAGCAACTGCATACCTAACACACATATGTAAGACAACACCCATATAGGGCTCACACATTATATGATATTGTAAATGATCATAGTTTTTAACACTGCCAGTGAAATACTTATGGCAATCTTTGATTTTCATCTTTGAATCTTTAATGGATGTGATTACTGCACCACGGTTTTATGTGATAGAAACTTTTTTCTTGGGGGCGTTGATTTGTAATGCTATTATTGCTGAAGCCACCCGTGACACAGGAACTTCTAAAACTAGATTGTGAGAGCGTAAGAATTTACTTATTTTTTAACTTAATTTTTTGTAACATTTACATTTTTCAAGATGTTAGTAAGATGTATATTTATCCAGGTTTAATTACAAAATAAGTCATCAAAATGATACTTACAATAACCAACAGGTTGCAGCCGTTAGCATCAACACCACCTGGATGATTCTGAGAATGAGAAGCAATATATAATAGTATGGTTTCAATAAAAATTGCAGGAAGAGTTTAATAGCACATAATACTCACCCTCTGTTCGGCCCCTTAGGGGCGAAGAATGGACAGACGATACCAATTATGCCCCAGAATACCGTGAAAATGGTGATAGGTAGGAATGAAGCACCCATTTTGGGATAAAATTCACACCGTTTGCTAATTTATTTTCAGATATAAATATCAGCTGCCCCAAAATGGAGGTCTATGCTTTAAAGTTGGTAGCATTGACCGTCTAAGTCATATGACAAGAAAATGTTCGGATACTTAGATCAAAAAGGATCTATGAGTGATACTTTTTATAAAATATTTTGTATTCATGAATCATGGAATGTACTCTGTCCTATATGCATAGATAATAATACAGTTAACTATCCACGGTGCAATCACCAGCACCAAATCGTGAAGTAGCATAGAGTATACAGAACACATAATAATAACATAAGAATGTATTTCTGATATTCCCTAAATTTATCGGATAATTTTTATTTTACTTACCTAAGCCAACGCCGTTTTTTATATATATGTATATATATATATATATATAGATAAAATATTTCTGATAGCGATGATACGTAGCTCCGTAACCATAACCAAACCTATCGGATATCCGAAATAACATATATATGAAACCATAACTGAATCCGATAAAAAATTTCGGATACGACCTGAGTCTAAATTAAACATGTTATGACAGGTTTTCGCTGTCTGAGCCGATTCACTTATTTTATTATTTAATTTTAAAGTCTTTTTCTATGCTTATAATACTAAATAATACCAAGGAACGAAGACAAACTATTCCCTTGTTATTATGTTGTAAAATAATATTATATGTTATACATACAGATTATATTAAAGGTTCTATATAATCTAAAATCCGGAACCGAAACAATCGGATCATCTGAAATAATTTTATATCCGGAACCATCCATATCCAGATCTGAAAAATCATCAAAAAATTATGAATAAGATAAAGCGAAAGTAATGGGGCACAGTTATAATAAATATGATATATAATATTTATTTAGTGATTGACAAACATCAAGTTAATTTATTTATTTTATGAGCCGGCAAAATATTATGTAGAATTTATAACAGCAAACTTTGACAAACTTATTTGTCAATGAAGAATATAAGTCAAAACAAAAAATATTTATAATATTTTTTATAAAAGTAAACAACATTGACATAATTTCATTATGCGTATTAGGATTAGCAACAAATAAATAATAATTATTCGTAATGCCTTCAAGGAAAAAAGAAAGAAAAATGCGTTGTAAAAGAAATACTTATATTTCGAAAACGTATACATATAGACCAAAAAAGAATTGGGGCTTCCGAAATAATGTTAGCAATAGACAACTAAATTATCTGAATGAAATGATATGCAATCGTGTAAGTGATTATACTATTTGGGCCTTTGGACGGCTAGGAAACTGCGACACCATGGGAGAGATCCATGTTTTTAGTGTAGTTCATGTCATTAGCGGACTAATGGATTTAATATGCAAATATTTTATAAAGATGATGTCTGTTACGGATGCAAATTTGAAGTCTAGTAGTTTGGGAAATAATGTGAGGTTAATTATCTATAATATCTTTTATATTATGCGTTATAAAACAAAAATAATGTGTCCAGGTATCAATCAATTTATACTTTTTCGGGGAAGGTTTACATTGTTAGAATGCTTATATTTAAGAAAGAGGTCTTCTCAATATTCCCTAAAGTAACAATCAAAATCTCTCTATTAGAAATCAAAGCAATCTTGGAGAGTTGTTCCCAAAGACTCCTTAGAAGTTCATAAAGACAGACGCAAGCGTCAAATTGAAGATCAACGTAGGAAAGAGAAGAATTATGACGAAGACGTTCAAGAGAAAAGAAGACATGTCGCTAAAAGGACTAGCCGAAGGCGCAGGAGACAAAATTCTACGTAATTTGGGTTTATGGAGAGCCTTATGTAGTAAAAATAGAATCCTTTGAAAAAAAAATTTGCAATTGTAGTCAAGATTGAAAATGTATTCTTCTGTTTTTACGTAATATTTTCTGTGATGATGATTACTTTTTTTTTTATTTTCAGGCAACGCGACAGCGAGTCGTCCTCGTCATGCTCCACATTGTCCTATTGTACTTCATGCGCTAATGCCATGGACTATGAATAAAAAATGTTATGTTTTGTAGTGTTTCATATAATGTAAAAATACATGTTTATTTATTTTTGTACTTACTTTTCTTTCCGTCAAATTTGTTAAACATTGCCATTTTACTGGACACAAAATTTCAAGAAATTATCTAAGTAATATTGGAAGTATTACTTTTAGCAGTAGCACTAGGCTCCACTTGTAGCATATAATAGCATAAATATATATCATAAAATTTTGTACTGGTAATGATTTATATTTTAAGGCTTTACGCAATTTTATATCGAAGACTGAAGTGATGTTTTAAACGGGGGAAATCTCCTTCTAGATGTTAAATATGACTAAAATAAATATTGTTTCAACTGCTAATTAATATTACTAGTTTTCTCCTAGTGATCAAAATTCGACCGTCACATTTAATAACGTTCGGTTAAATTTATTTTGTTTTTGATAACACTAAAGCTTAATGAAACCTACTAAATAAAAAAAACAAAAAAAAACAACTGACAAATAGACGAGTAAATAGCAAAAATAATTTTCAATTAAAAACGATCAGGCTTATTATAGTTTTAAAATAATATTAAATTATTAGATCTTAACCAACAGTTTTGTTTGTACCAGTATGAGTTCCGAGGAGTTAAAACATGAAGTTTAATTTGTATAATAAAGACTACTAACGCATTACGCATACATTACATACGTATATGTTAGCGCAGGAGGTTTTTCGTAATGATTAGTTCTAGAGCCAAGCCTCTCACATAACCTTAGAATTCCACAATTCACGATACCTGAGAAGGCCAGTTGTCATTTTCAATTAAAGGTAAACTTTGCAGATAGATAATAATTTAACGCCACAGAGTAGTTACTGAAAACAATACCTTAGAACTATGTAGCCGTATTGCTATGGTATGACTCCTTCAGCGACCAGTTTAGAATGACCTCTGCATTTGTTTTTTTTTGCTCCCAGACAATGGGAAAGTGCTACCCTCCAGAGATGAGAGAGGGAGGTGGTGAATGCTCGTGCATACCAGCGCAGTCGGCTGCGCTAGTTATGTGGGACTCCCGATAAACCTAGAGACCACCGACTCAATACCACCCGAGGTTGGCTTTGGCCATACAGCCTCTAAGCCTTCATCTAAGGCGACCCCCCCCCCCCTTAGGGAAGAGGTGCGAGCTCTGAAAAACGAGTGATGTCTTTTATACTGAACTGAGTGGGGATTTAATAATTACTACGCAGTTGTAGGTAGTATTTAAACAATAATTATTGACAAGGAAACTAATTTTACTTTAAATTAAATCGACGTAACAATTAATACTATGACGACCTTGCGGCCACACGGCCATACTAACACGCTCTACACTAACGTAACAGATTTGAAGGATCAGGATCTGCAAAGAAAATAATAGTGCCATAGGTTGCATCGCCGCTTGGATTTGTAGAATTTTGTAGATTTTTTATTGTATAATGCATAAACACTCCACGTGTTGTGCTACCAGTTAATAAAGCTTTGAAGATTCTCTCGAAGTAATGTACATGAACTCCACGTGCCATGTTACGAATTTGTAGATATTTGTAGATACATTCCCTGTACAAGCTCCCTGCACATGAAATGAGTACCTAGAGAAATGGACAATGCATAACGACAAGTAATATTTATATTAGTTGATGAATGAAATGACATGATAATATTTGGTTTCGTGGATTGTTTTTAATAATGACGTATTCTCCAAGATGGAAGTGCTGTGCTTTAGCTTTTCTTTGGTCGAAGCATCATTTGGCTTTAGCTTCAATCTCAGTTATTCGGTTTTTAACATGTTGCTCCTTCTTTTCTAAATCTAGTTTAATTTTGCTTGTGTCGAAGTTAAGCAAGTTTAGTAATTCCGATAGAACGCAGTATTGACGTCACGTAAGTAACATTAATGGCAAAACGCCTGTTGTTTTATAGACTATACAATTCTATACAATTAAGTCCAAACTGTAGTCCTAGTGTAATATCCCATTCATGAATTTTATAATTCTTAATCATTACAAGTTCATTTTTGAAGATGATGATGATTTGAGTGATACCTGCTTTCAGCATCAGTGGTTTGCATACTGATATAAGCGACTCCAAGTTGTCGATTATTGGTAAGCTGTATAAGGACTGCTCCGTAACCAAGAGAGCTTGCGTCGGTATACAATTCTATAGGAGTCTTCCTGAAATATACCTAGTACAGGTTTATCTATCAAGTATTCAATTATGTTGTTGCGTGCGTTCTCATATTCATAAGTCCAACACCATTTAGCACCCTTTTTAAAACCTTTATAAACATTCTTAAGTACCCTGCAAGGCTATTGAATTGTCTGACCTGTTTAGTTGTTATAGGAATTGGGAATTTAACTAAAGCCTCCACTTCCCGTGGACTAGGTCTTACTTGTCCGTCAGAAATACCGGTACCCAGATATTCGACTGGTTGAGAGCCTACTTTTATCGAGCGCTATTAATTTATTTTCTCATCATCGATATACACTTGAGTAACATTACTTATAACACCTTCTCAAGCTCGATTAATACACCGTTAGTATACAGCAGGTGCATTGCAAAGGCCAAATGGGATTGTTAAATATTAGAATAGACTATCTGGTGTAATAAATAATATTGGATCGGAAGAAACGGATATTTGATGAAAAGCAGAATCCATTCTAAGGTAATGAAATAACGACTTTTAGGCAGTTGGTTAACGAGTCTTTTAGTGGGGTCAGTCTTAGTAGTGTTAGTAGTCTCGTGGGGTCTTGGTTCAACGGATTTTTCGGAATTTTTTAGTCGAACTCCTAGTTGGCCTTTTGTCACTGTCGACTGTCGGCAAAATCTTGCGAAAACACACGTGCGAAAATCGATCGAGCAGTAGAGAGTCGTTCTGTCAGTTGTTTCATCATGTCGAGAAGAAATTTTTGTGAAACATTTCCAGGATCCGTAGAAACAGCCGATGTTGTTATACCCTCCGCCGGGTTTTGAGTTTCTACTGTCAGAGCGGAAAGTTCTCCGTGATGATTAATTCGAGAGTCAGGCCTCTCACACATGCTTGGAACTCCACAATTCACAACAGGTGACAAAGGACCGTTGTCCATTTCAATTAACGGTAAACTTTGCAGTTAGAACATCGATTCCCAAAGTGGTCCAGGTGGACCCCCGGGGTCCACGGAAGACTCGACGGGGGTCTACGTTACCGTGACCAAAAAATAGGGATGCACAATTCGTAAGCGGGGGTCCACGAAAATTTATCTGGTTTCGATACCCTGATTAGAAAAAGGCATTTAAAAATATTACTTCAATGCAAAGTATATATCTTGTAATCAAATTTAAATCTTTTTTAATCGTTTCAAATATTTTTAATCATTATAAATGCCTTTTTCTAACTAGGGTAGTGAAGAACTAAAATATCGCAGATAATATTTATTTAAGAAACTCAGCGACTTTTACATACAAATACCCGAAAAATATCCTAAACTGTGGAGAATTGCGGGAAAGCTTTTGATAGCGTTTCCGTCGTCATATCTTGTCGAAAAAAGTTTTAGTGTCGTTACAAACCTTTTAACAAAAAAAAAAGAGCAAATTGAATATCACAGAACGGGGAAATTTGCGGTTATTCCTAACAAAACTGAAGCCAAATATTGATAATTTGCTGTCAATCCATCAAGTACATCCATCCCATTAAAATTATGACTATTTTGTGATTGTCATTGTAGAAATTATTAATGTTTAATTTTCAAGTGAGAAATTGTGTAATGATAATACATATTTTAATAAATAACACAAGCAAATATATTATGTTTCTTTTATTTTTACCACACTGAATGAGGAGTTTTCTAAATAAAATAAGTGAGAATTGATTTGTTCCTTGTGCTGTGAGTAGATGTCAAAAAAATGAAGTTGAATGGAATCACTTTTTTGATTGACCAACTTAACTTTTTTGATATCCACTTACAGCACAATCAACTAATTAACCAATCAATTCTCACTTTTTTTCGAAAACTGTTAATTCGTGGATGGAACGCAGCCACAACGCAAATTTCCATAGTTAGATCTAATCTTCACATTTTTTGTCAAGTTTTGGGAATTTAGTAGAAATGTAGCTGTAGGGGGTCCACCTTAACCAGCAAAATTTTGAAAGTGGTCTATGAGAAAAATAAGTTTGGGAACCTCTGAGTTAGATAATAGTTTAATGCTACAGAGTAGTTCCTGACAACTAGCTACAATAGCTTAGAACAATGTAGCAGTAATTCTATGGCGTGACTGTTTCGAACGTCCAGTTTAGAATGAGCTCCGCACAAAGAGTGGGGATTTCATTATTGTACGTAGTTGTAGGTAGTTATTAAAGAATAATTATTGACAAGGAAACTAAGTTTAACTTTAAAATAAATCGACGTAAAAATTTGCATTCTGTCGACCTTGCGGCGACATATTATACAGGTGAGTGGTAAGTCACTTAACATATTAATAAGGGATACTCAGAACTCGACTCCCGTTCCAAATATGTAATAAGAAGTGTGCTTAAAATTTTACCTAATTAAAAACCAAAAGTATGAAACCGGCGTTTGAAAATTAATCTTATGTAGACCTTGTCAAAGGTCACTAATCCCGCCCGATCGCGCGGCACAAGCAGCATTAGATTCACAGAGTACATTTGAATATTAGACTGCAGTGTTTTGAGCTTTTGCACACTGTGTCCATACTTCCCGAGGATTTTTTAATATCTTTGAGTACCATTTTTTAAATATTTATCGTGCAGAATTTTGATTTTATATTTTTAAACATTACATATGACCATGTACTTTCATGTCCTAGAGTATGTCGAGTGACTAGTTTCAACCATAGAGTTACGTAATAGAGGAAAACTCATCTCAAAATCGCGTCACTAAAACATAAATGTGCATGTGTGTGCAAAATACACTGTGTGCGTGACTTTTAGTGATGTCAAATTCACGTCCATGTATTATCGACATGAATATTGACTATTCCATCACAGGTTTCGTTGCTATATTCAATTCGTTCTCTTAATTAATAATTACATGTTAAATTGATAACACCATGCTAATCCCAGTAACTTCGCTTTACTTCGCTTCTTCTAAGCTTAACCTTATTTGACAGAATAAAACAAAACGTGATTAAACGGTACAAAAGAAAACAATAATAATAATGCTTATTGGTTTTAATTAATTCTTTGATGTAAATCGATATAACTTATTGCCCTCAGAAACGAAATAACCAACAAATTTTGAGATATAGATTCTTTATTAACATGTCAGTGATTTCGTAGAACAAAATAGTTGCCCTTAAAATGTCTACTGTAAACTTTGTAAGGAATCTTACCTATCTGGTTTAACATTCGAATTCATTTTTCTTTTTGAACTGCATTTACAGGAAACCTTGAAGAAAACCTTGTCAATAAATATGAAATCACATTCGCCAAATTTTATCAATTTACGAAGCTAATACTATTCTGAAGGCAAAGATGCACCTTAATATCAGTCTATCTACTTTCTGTCCAATGTGTTTACAAGCTGTAACCGAAACTAAAAAGGTTAAATATGAACAAATCTAGGTAAAACAAAAAATATTTATTTATACCTATTTAAAAATTATCCGCTTATCGATAGATTTTGTGCAAGTCCTACACGAAACGGTATCATTTTCACGTACACAATATCTTTTTATCTTACACATAATTATGAAAAATAAGTTATTATTCATAAAATGGAGTATTTACTGCATATTATTAATCTTAATTATATAATTTTAAGATCAACTTTTATGTAAATAAGCATCGTGAAAGTAGTATTGCCCTATCGGTACTCACCTGTTACTGTACCTCCTTGTTTGGGTTATTGTTACAAGTAACCCTACAGTTTAATACTGAACACGACACCATTATGTTTACTATTTTTAGTCTGATAAAATATAGAAAGATTGAAGTGAAACTAATAAAATAACAAATAGCAATTTTTTGACAGGAGAGTAATGGAGAGTAAATAGTTTGAAAACAGTCCTATGGTAAATTTTCTTGTTTCTCTTTCTCGCAAGTAGGATTTTCCGTAAAGCTAGAAATCTCACTCGCACACTGTGTTCCTCTATTACTATTATATTAACTCTATGGTTTCGACCTGTATGCGTATACATGAAGCAAGATTGAGTAGTGAAGAATGCTGGTATGCATAAAGTTTAGATTTCACTATTTTTGTATGCTCGATTACATTTTAAAACCGTTTGAAAATTTATATCAATAGTGTTTGCTCGTCTAACAGATTATATCTCTGGTCTCAATTCCGTATTTTATGAAAAATCAACAGCGTGGTTTAGAAATCAATACAGCGACATTTGCATACAACGATATAGTAATATTTCTCTGTGAAGATATAACAGAGAAGTCATAGTTTAACAAAATAGCTGGCCACATTAACAGCTATTATTTTTCTCATTATAAAATTGACTTCTCTCAAAGTTCAATAAAATGTCGTTCCGAATGCCAAAATGACTTTCCATTACATTCTCAAAATTTATCGTGAAATAACAAAATTCTTGTGATAAAATATGTGCTATTTGATAATCCGATGTCTGAGTCGGGTGTAGAAGAATACGCCGCTGTGCTCGTCTGGTTAGGCATCGTATCTCTTTACACTACTTTACTGACCGTTACGGCACTTGGAGTAGTTTTTTTACTGTGAGTAAAGTTCTGTTTGCTTACGATAAGTTCTGTTATAATCGCATTTTTTTTTAATAATGTTGTGCTAGATTTTTTCAAAATTTGGTTATATAAGTACTTAGATTATAGACCTGCGTATATTATGTCAATCTATTTTAAAACACCTCCACACATGGTTGTCTCATTTGCTTTCTCATTGGTTGGCTGTCAACACTTGAGTCGATCAGAAGGTATCGTATCGATTCCACCCGCCAAGTATCCCAACGTCGATTCTCGAGTAAAAATTCATAATTATTATAATTATTTATTATGAGTATATTTTGAAGTTTAACTTAATTATAAAATTGTAACGGGGCCGAATTTTAATGTTTGTTATCGTGATGGAAACCTAAAATTTTTGGAATTTTTGCATGTTTAACTGTTTATGTATGGCACTCGAAACTACTAAACAGATTTAAATGATTCGTGGTAATTTAGAACGTAAATTATGGGCTACGTTAGGTTAGATTAATCATCCCAGAAAATTGATGTTTTCATGGAATTTTCCAAAGTGAAGTGAGGTCGGATTACTATATAGTATATAAGTTCGCAGTATAGGTTATCAATAATTTAGTAATGTAGAAGTCAGTTTGAAAGCTAGGGGACCAGGACTAGTATTCTTTATACACCGTAAGATTAACGAAATTTAGTATGTTTTAAATTAATTGTCACTTGATTAGATGAATGAAAATATATAAATTAATTTACATCACAAAGATACTGTATCACAGCAAAAATAAGATAATTTATTTGCATTGTACTCAAAAACTAAAATCGTTAATTAATTTTATACATGTTATACGACTATTTTACTCGTTATCCCTGTAAAAGTTATTGATATTCTGAAAACGTTGCTTAGTGTTTAGTGGGGATGTGACGCCATCACAAATGATCCTGCGATTTGTATTGAAAAATCGCGCACATGAAAGATAGCGAGCCAACAGCAGACTCGTCAAGAACACAGAATGCGACTAATATACCGTACTGCATAGGTGTTTAGGAAGCAGTAGACAAAAATCTTATATAACATAGTCTATACTTCTTTGCCGTGTATTGATCAAAGACAATGGTAGCTGACATCAACAGCACTGACAGAATCAATGAAATACAAAGAAGAAAGTGAAATGTCAAATTTGAATCTGATTTTGCCGTTTGTGTTTGTTTGCAATTAATATTAAGTATTAAATGTCAGCGTTTGTCTAAATAATTGCGAACGTTGTGTTATTACTGGCCTTAATTATTTAAAATATGGAAAGCAGTGATCATATATGACTAATTGTGTATAAGTTTTCGAAATGGATGAGACGCAATGTAGCAAGGTGTCTGATGCAGCGGCCTCGTAAGTTTTGATGATAAATTTATTATAATAAAATAGACTACAATGCTTCTTGAAGCTTTTTATTTATGGAACATACATACTTTGATTCCTTAGGGTTTGCGACGCAAATGTGACAGATTTCACTCGAGTAATCCAGATGTATAATTGGTTACAGAGTTTGGTATCTAATTTATGGCTATTCACTAAAGGTGTGAAATATACCCAGTTTGAAGAAAAAATTGTCAAAACTGATAATGTTATGATTTGATAGTAAAAAATTATAAAGAAACAATTTTTATACTTGGAATCCATATCCATAGTTTTATACGTACAGAAAAAGCTCCTTATTCGCGCTTCCTTCATTCGCGTTTTCCCTATTCGCGGATTAAAACAATGCGACCCAATTTCTATATTCACGGCTAAAAATTTCTTTATTCCCGGATCTATGAAGTACATACATAATAATAAAAGGATTCCAGTAGGTATCCAAGTATATTTTTAAATGTAGCTATTTCGTTCTATGGTAAAACATTTAAGCTTTGCTTTGTGGTTGCGTCCTGATTGAAGGTTGTCATTGTGTATGATATTTTCTGATACCATTTTTCTCTAGGCTTTTCTGTCTCCGAACAGTAGGCTCTGAAGCACAGCTTGCTTGCTTGCAAAAGCATTAAGTGACTGGGGGTGTGTACAGATGGAGTCACTGTGTTTATTACCTTTTTCCTTCCACATTTTCAATTAATTATAAATGAATCTTTAAAGATGGATGTATTTGTGCTGCATGCTGTTAAATTTTACACCAAAATGACATTTACATGTATCTATCACTTGCCTCTTCGGATGATAATATCCATATTCCAAATACATAGATACATAAACTGACAATATGCATCCTACTACTTTTGTCCTTTTAGTGATTGTTGTATTGCGCTTTATCCTTTTTATTGTACATGTTGAAATATGAGCTCTGCTCGCAATATAAATTTAATAATTTCAGATGATGTTTGTAATGTTATCAGAGAAATATAGTATAAAATCTGGTCTACATGAATTAAAAAATTGTACACATGAAATTGGTATTTCAATTGTATTGCTTTAATTAATTATACAACATACTCGAGAAGTTCTTATAAAAGTTATTAGTGCCTTTCACACCTGTCACAGAGATTTAGTATAGCTATTAAAGAAAAAAAAACTTATTGTTTGAAACAATTTGTGACTTCTCAGTATTTTACCAAACAGGTCCAAGATATTAGAATACTTAGCATAAAGATACTGAACCAAGTATTTTAAAGTGATCAAAATATTGGCAAGATAATTTAGATGAGTACAATTATCACATTGATGTAATCTGTATATATGTAAGCTGCTTAGGACAGGATAAAGGAAATGGTATACTGCGTGGGTAGGAAACAGTGCTCTAAGATTTGTCAAAAGCAGTTGACAGTCTTATTATTATGTTATTATTATTAGCTATGTTTTTGTATTACAGTTTGAATAACAAGAGAGGAAAGTGATCTGATAGTTAAAATGTAAATGCTTGCAAGGATTTGCTTTACAAAATGATCTTAGTACTATCATATATGTATATTCACAAAAAATTAATGATACATTTGTATACATAAAATTATAATAATAAATGTCATGCAATAGTAATTTGTAGGTAGGGATTGACAATGGGAAGGAAACACAAAAATCAAACTGCAGATTTGTTAATTAATTGGGTGATTTGGGAGAATGGTTTTATCAAACCCACTTGACAAATAATTTTAGGACAGTGGTTCCAAAGGCAAACAGCAGTGACAGTAAATTAATTTTGATGGAGGCATTTGTCTACTTTGCTGAGCTCTGCATGGAACCTCTTTAAAACTGTCACACAGTCCAGTGTTAGTAACCTTATACATTCAAATTCAAATTCAAAATCATTTAATCGTATAGGTATTTTGTAAATACACTTATGAACGTCATTTTTTGCTTCTACCACCGTTTCGAAAAGGTGCTTTAACAATGAGGAGAAGAAACGGCGAAAGAAACTCCTCAGCACATCTTTTAAACAACATATGGTAATTACAAAATTTAGTTAAACCTGTGCGGAACTGGTTTGGACACTAATTTAGTCCATACCACCTTGATTACCACAATTCACTATGCAACAGCTATGATTAATTACTGGTTGAGTTTTATATAGAGTGGTGTGCTTCATATTTGATTGTTTTTGCAGAAGAAAGCGCCGCTCGTCCATATTGAAGAGTCAGCGTGCACCGCGTACTCCTTTATCCGAGCTGGAGTTCAATGTAGCGACACCCACCGATGCTGGCAAGAGTCGTCGTGTCAGCTTCTCGCGTCGGATGGGAGTTGCGTTAGTAATAATACTTGTCAATTTTAAAGGCTGTATCGTTGAAAGTAGATCATTTCTTATTAATTTCATTTGTGTTCATTCTTTGATTGTATGTTTTTTTTTATTTCGCAATAATACCCCATTTACGTACATTTATTATGATGCAAAATCATGAATGAAATATTTATGTTCCCTTTACATTGTCAAGATTATGCTTTGATTTTGGCCATATTGGGGCGGCCTAGAATACGCCTCCCAATCCCATGCTGACAGAACAGTGTCGTAAGAGGCGACAGAAGCCAGCCAGCTTGGTGGTAGGTTTTCGCGTAAGGATTATGTTATCAGTTCTATTATAAAGTCATTAATACCATTATTGGTATTATTATCTTTCCGTGAAGCCCGCCTGGTTAGCTACCACCCTCCTGCTTGAATCAGCCGCCAAACGACTCGTCGTGTGTTCCGGCTGGGGGCTTGAGAGCCAGTACTTTGTTTCTTTTCATTTCCTGGCCGACAACGCATCAGTGATGGCTTTAGTCTTACTGATGTCCATCTGTGACGGTATACGGTTAACTAATTACCTGTATGTCAGTATATACTCTAAGCATAGTGAATTACCAGTGATTTCATATTCCTTGTAAAACAGATCTCAGTGGTTAAAACATTACTATAAGTTAAGAAGTCATACTGATCGGTAATAATAATATATTGATATATAAATATGTGTGTTTTTATTATCGTTCCAGAGAATTTGTAACAAATGAGGCAACAACAACGTGGAAGAATTTGTACGAAGAACACAACAAGTCTTTAGAATCATCTGGCAATGAGTCTGGTGCAAATGCGGTACGCCCTTCCATTAGTCATATCGGCAAGAGGATATTCGATCAACAGTTTGAAGAAGTTGAAGCTGTAGATTTTGGAAGCGCTTTGATCCCAGGCAACTCTAGGGCTGCTGAATTCAACATTTCAATAAACAACGTAAATCTAACACAACAACTTGCAGCGCTTGAATGTACTTTAGATGATAAGAAAATAACTGCTCCACAACAGCATTTTGAGCTGAGTTCTCTTACTGACCACCAAAGTAAAGTATTTAGTGATGACCTTAAAATACCAGTCATGGGCGAAATGTCCAACCAAATTAACGTTAACTTCTCCATTCTGACTCCCATGGGAATTGATAATGATAAATGTGATGATTTAGACGAAATACAAAAGGATTTGGAAAGATCACACAATGTTGTTTGTCCAGGACCATTTAGAGAACAAAATATGTCCGACTATATAGAAGTAGATCTGAACATGACTCATGTTGCGATTGCAAATGATGAGTCAGACATGTCTATAACTGACACAGTTCACAGTCCAAAAGTACAACAAGTTTCAAGCAGTATATCGTCTAATAAAACGAAACAAACTGTTGAGGATAAAGATTGGACTATAGATAAAGAGAATATTGCTGTCTTTAATCCGTATGTTGCACCAAGGGAATCTGATAATTTTGCTATCAATGAAATTCCAGATCAAGTTTTAATTTTCGATGGTAAAAGCCTGACAGTTCAATCAGAAAATAATAAAATACCAGTTGCAGTGAAGGAATCAAAAAGAGACAAAGGAAGTTATCGTCAAACATTACTAACTGATGCACACTTAGCGAACACTCCACAAAGAAAAACTATTGTGTTAAATATAAATGACGATCTCCCAAACTTTGGCGACGATCCTATATTATTAGAACGACAAGATGTCGTGAGCGTTAATGCACAAGAATTAAAGAAACCCATGATATTTGAAGAAGGAGACTCATCTTCAACACAAGCAGTGCAAAATATTGTCGAACCTTCGGATGCGACTGTATTATCAAATAAACGGAAAACAATTGTGTGCGGAAATACGACAGGAAACATATCTTTAACGCAGGCTGTTCCTAATAACGTCCTTCTAGATGATAATGTTAAACGTGGAAAGAGAAAAACTATTATCTACGATAATAGCAATGGAAATGTATCTCTAACTCAGGCAAATTTAGACAATGTCATATTTATACAGAATAATACAAAAGACAACGGAATTATTGAATTCGGTAACTTGTCTATATCCAAACCGATACCAAATAAAATATTTGAAATCGAAAATGACATTTTAAAAACAGATATAGAAAAGTTTACCAATTTGACTGAATTTGGGGAAAAGATACTTCATGACACTACTCGTGAAAAGCCAGATGTCGATCTTTTAGTGTATCAAACTAAGACTCACGGTACATCAGAAATGCAGATAAATAAGACGAATGACGCGGATGATTTAAAAGATAAGGAATCGAATTTGTCTGTTGGAATTGAAAAAATTGATAGTACTACGGCAAAATCTGTGAATAGCTTAAGTTCAATTGATAACAATAGTGAAGTTATAAAAGAAAAAGATTTTAATATGCAATTAAATCTAGAGAACGAAGATGTAGCTGATGGTATTGAGGAAAAAATAGCTAATTGCACAATATCCAAAGCTACTGAAGGAAATAAATCAATAGTCCATGAACTTCTAGATATGTCTAGCACTTCTGTGTTTAGCGGTATTTCAGATAAATGTGTCGTTACTAAAGTTGATACTGAAATGTTTACGGTGAAGTCCAAAAAAAGTACTGAAAATAATTCTAACGATGCTATTTGCGTTATAACCGGTAATAGTGATGAAAAAATTCAAACGGATAAAATAAATTGTAATGAAGATATTAGTACTGTAAAAATACTTAATGTAAAAAAATTTGATGACATTGAAAATAGATTGCTTCCTGCTCTTGAGTGTGATAAGGAAGGAAAAAATAATTTGAAAGATGAATTATTCAAATTCAAACCTACTATAATACATGAAAAAAATAAAAGTCCGCCACAGAATAGGTATTACGAAAAAATTTTAAGTTCTGATTTACATGCAAGTTACAACCAAGAGATCAAGAATATATCAGAAGTAAAAGATACGAAAACTCGCAAATCTTTTAAGGAAGCTGATAATACTAAAGAACTCTTAGAAATCATTTCAGATTTTACTGATAGAAAATTTGTTGTTCCAATACAAGGTGATGACAAAGTTGTTCCACAAATAAAACTTAGAAAAAGCGTAGCTTTAGAACATAAAACCGAAATAATGGAACCTAAACGCTTAAGTTTTGCCTCGAATAGACAGTCGATTGTTCTAACTAGAGAAGAGTTACTTAATAATCTTTCGATAGCACAAGCTACTCTCCAGCAATCACGGTTTCACATAGAAGACAGTGAAATAGACGATACTGCTACAGAATCATCTACTGAAATAAATGAGAGCATAAACTCTTCAAAAAATTGTGTGCGAATGAGCAATGAAGTTGTTAAGACTTTACATTTTGAAGATGAGTCCTGTAGTGATATGAGTTTAAAATCTGAGATCAAAGTATCACCTCTTAAGAAAACAGCGTTCGGTGAAACGTCTTACATGAAAGATAGTAAGGCAAACGTTATTCCGACGTATTTGAAAGATGTATCTGATAATATTAAAGCTCTTATGAATGACTTAGTCAAACCAAGTCCGGATCAAATGCCATTTGAAGTTATTTCAATACCAAAAACAAAAAAGGAGGCATCAACTTGCAGTACTCAAATCCAAGCAAATCTAGTGACTTCGAGTCAGATTGATTTAAATGTAGAACTTAATTCAAACGTCAATTCTGCTTACGAATTCAATAAACTTGAATCTTTGGTGTCGGATATAGCTGACAAGGGAAACAAAGCTGTTGCTAGTGCACTAAAGGGACATGTTAGTGCTGTAGCAGACGTGTCAGAAAAAGATGAAGACAATAAATTGTACGCGGTGAAACATGAAGGAAAATCTTCATTAAAGAAACACTCTCAGGAGCCGGTACTTATTTTTGACCACCACAATCCTCTAAACAACGTTTTGTTGGCGCCTCCCAATTGCGTAGATATTCACAAATACAATCCAATGAAAATGTCCGAAGCATTATGTGTTGAAGATAATTCAAACATTTCAAATAATGTCGGTGAAACGAATCAAGGCAATCAATATGAGGTAGAAAAAGTTATAACCCAGTATAATGTGGAAAGTCTTGTAGGGTTACAATCAGGTGATGGTTGCACCGAGAATAAGGGAGATTCGCATACTTTATTCTTAGATCCTAGCCAACCTTTATCTATGGACAGATCAACAGAGGGATTTACAATGGAAGTTAAGACCACTGAAATTAATACAGTCATAGCTATGAAAGGAAATAAAGAATTATTAGAAGAAAGTTCTTCTTTGACATTGGTGGATGATGCACTTACGCAAAATGTTTTAGAGTTTAAAATGGAAACGAGGATGAATAATCAAAACTCACCTGTCAAAGTTATTTACAAGATCGATAACGAAGACGTCTCCATGTTAGACAACATCGATTCCGACTTGGTTTCGAATGATGATGAATCAATGGAGTCGCCTAAGACTAGAAAACGAAGTTACAGTCCCTCGCGACGTGATCTAATACACTCTTCGACGCTAACCAGCCCTGATGTCACTCCGAAACCTGTAAATAAAATGCAAAAAGTATCCGCCAGCCCCAAAAGACACGATAACGTGACGGACAGTGAACGTGATGCAACGGAAATACTTGATAAAATTGACAGTAATTCTGAAAAAAGCGAACCGTATAAGAAGCGGTCATCCAAAAAATCTAAACACAGTCCAAAATACAAAAAGCCAGGCACAGATTTAACAGTACAGCAGCTGATAACAGAATATAAAATCACCAAAATGGAACAAGATATGATCGAAGATCAGATCATAGCGGCCATACATGATCGGATGGCTTTAAATCAAAATGAAATAGACATACATAAGATTCGTGGTCGCAGTCCAGATGCAGTGAGCTCCTGCACTAGCAGTAAGGATCAGAACGAGATGCAAGAGGCTTGTGTGAAAGGGACCGTGTCATACGTTGGAAGTCAGCCGTCCAAAGTTGATTGGCGGCCTGATCTAAAAGAGCTAAGCTCGAGCACCATATTGGTCGATTTCGACTCGGGCGTCAATGTCGTTGCTAAAATAGACATGTTGCCGTTTATGGGGTAAGTGCTTTATCTTTTATATCTTTTTATATATTCAATATAATTAATAGTTTACACATGTCACCATAACAGAAGTGAAGCCTGAAGGGTACTCTGCCACACTTGACTAAAGTGCTCCAATGAAGGGAAACACTATCTATTTGTTGCCACGAGCGGTCATTCAACATCCGATTCAATGTGAACACTTTAAGAGATACATGCTACAATATTATAGTTTCAAATAAAAAATCTCTACAACATCACGGGTCAGCATTGCAAATTTCAAATTTTAAAATGTTTAATTCAAAGATGCTGTTCGACCTACAACGTTTAATAATAGAAACAATTAGCGCCATCTATTGTCACTAACGAATAACTTTAGTGTTTAGTATTAAGAATGAGACTGTGTGTGGATTGACACTGATTTTTTAAATAGTTTACAAAATAATGTGTCAGTCAACGGATAGAGGACGTTATTAAATTTATGGAAAAAAGCTGAATCACGGTTACAACTGTAATTTGAGGATTGTATAAGAGCCGAGGTTCAAGGAATTAATTAAGAACACTAGTGGAGAATTTAACCCGTGACGTGTATGTAGTAAGTGGTGTCAATAAATATAAAGTGAAAGTGTTACTACGCGGTTTCATTTCTTTGTGGAAGCGACCACCCCTGGTGTTCCAGTACGGGGTTAAACAGATGCATTCAGGATTAATTTGTGAATGATTTTTTTTCGGGGGAAGAGATTGGTTTTTTAACCTATCTTCTTTTATTTATAATGACTATCGCTAATTGTCGTTTTTACAAAATCTTGTACTGCTCATAACTCTCTAAGGCTCGTGTGTATCAAATCAGAGCAGCGACGCAGTTTGACTAAAAAGTGTATTTATTCGCTTGTTATTTGCAGAAGCAAAGAATGCGAATGGGAGAATTCAGGCGGGGACACGTGGGTGTTCCGTCTGCTGCTTGCGCGGCTGCGACTGCGCGTGCGGCTCGCGCACCGCCACCACAACGCGTTGCGCACGCGCGTTCGCGCCGATACGCCCGTCGCCGAGATCTGCGTGGACACTGTGCCCGTCGGTGAGTGACGTCAGCGTGACACACGCAGTGAAACGACGCTGTCCAGTACTTCCCAATGAGGAAATTTTAAAGGATTGCATTTGACAAATTTGTAAAATATCGTAAATATAAAGTATAAATTATATAAAAACTATTTTGTCTCGTTTCGCACGAGAATCATAATTGATGAATTTTGTAAGCATTTTAAGTACAGCTCGCGAGAATTATTAACAATTTAACTTAACACACGATCAGATCCCGCCTTTGTTGCGTTTACAGGGACTGACAAATATTGGAATAGTTTCAAGCGATATAGTATTTTGTTACAAATTCTTAATGTCTTTCGAGCCATAAGCCATAGGCCTAGTCTTGTAAAACAACCTTGCGGTTTTTGATAAAAAGTTTATCAAAAGAATAAAAAGGTCATACATTTTGAATTGCAACTTTCAAACCGTGGGAAATGTTATTCACGGCACTCGGGCGACACGCGGAGGGGCCGCGCGCTTAACGACGTTACATCATTGTATCTCATTATTGTATGAACGAACTCAGCTGGTGACGAACCTGCCTGCCGCGCGAGGGGCTCAGGTTCGATTCGCAGCCGATGCGGACATTTATATACCAAATGAATGCTTATTCTCGGGTTATAAGTGTTTGTGAAGTCATATTTATGGACGTCAATGCTACCTGGAACACAGATATCTTAATGCGGGTGGGTGAGTGTTATATATATATGGCGATGCCAGTAGTTTTAGCAGCATTGTCGAACATAGCGTGGGCTTATAATCGTTTAACACTTTTAATTAATTGTTCACAAACACTTCACACCGGGCAAACGAAACCAGTAACAGTTCCAAGTGCGGAGGAACCGATCTCTTCGACCGCAGAATGTAAACTGTGGCACCATCCGGCGTCACTCCACTAGCCAGGCTCTGTTGTAGCACGATGTTAGCCGAGTATCGATGTCATGGCGGCGGTGCTGCCATCACTCGGATATTGTGCTAAGTTTCGTTTCACGTCTATACTAATGACCATCTCCGACATATATATATACAGGGTGTCCCGTAAGTAGTGGACCAATGGGATGTACGTGGTAGAGGGGATCTCTGTCTATTTCAAACACAAAATTTTATTGGCCTAGGCCTTATAGTTTTGAAGTTATTAATTTTTTAGGGTTTTTTTAAATCTTGGTACCCTAAATACCGATATTGGAAATTTTACTATTTTATTTTACCATTTTAAGTTTATTCAATTTAATGCAGATAGTAAAACATGTGTCATCGTTATTTTAAAAGTTTTTTAGTTCAAATTATTCGTAAGATAAGAATTAAGTATGTCATAATTTATTAATTTAGTCAAAAATTTAATTACACAAAATGAAACATGATCTTTGATCCATCGTGGTGTAAAAAAATTGTATGGAAACCTGGTGGAACTTTATTTTAAAAACAAGTACAGCTTACATAAATTCCAAAAAGGTATAAATACGTGGGATGATATCAATACTTTTTTTATGATAAAATTCAGTAAGAATAAGTGAACATTTCGTCGATAAAATTACAATAAATAAAAAATTAATATGTGAAAAATTTATTTACAACAAATGCTCAAAATGCCTTCCCCTAGCTCTTAACCAATATCGTCTTATAAAATTTCTTTTCAAATTTCTTAAAGCTAGCACATTATTTTTGACAAGTTCAGCCACGACGTTTAATTTTTGTCTCAGTTCAGTTTCATTGTTTATAGTCTTCTCATTGACCGCCTCCTTAAAATAGCCCCATAGAAAATAATCTAATGGGTTGAGATCAGGCGAACGTGGTGGCCATGCAATTATACCTCCACGTCCAATCCATCGATTTGGGTAAGGATAATTCATTTGAAAAATTAATCACTGGCCGTGAGTAGTGGGCGGGTGCACCGTCGTGCTGCAACCACATCGTCTCGCGTACATCTTGTGGTACATCCACTAATAAATTATTAAGATTATTTCTTAAAAAATGTAGATAATTACCACCATTAAGCCTCCTTGGTAGTTCGAACGGTCCAATGATTCTGCCATCCAAGATTCCCGCCCACAAATTTACTCCAAATTGATGCTGAAATCTATCTTCCCTTACTATTCGGGGATTCACTACGGCTCAATGGTGTAAGTTATGAATGTTAAACACCCCAATCCTTCTAAAGCATGATTCATCGTTCCATAGAATGGAATTGAAAAAGAGTGGATCTTGTCGGCATCGCTGCAACATCTCTCGACAGAAATCAATACGTCGTTGATAATCAGTAGGTAGAAGTGCTTGCACTCGTTGTACTTGATAGGAATATAATGAATTGCGTTTTAAAATACGGTGTACGGTACTTCTTGCAAAACCAGTGCGTCTAGAAATACGACGAATGCTTGTGGAAGGATCATCTTCTACTTCAGCCAACACTTGACGTTATTGAGCTCTTCTAGGCCTTCCTTCAGGATTTCCAACTCCAGGAATTCGTCCTTCTAAGAAAGCAGCGTTATTGACACGCAGAAAAACTCGATGATCAGGATATCGATTGCGATTAGGGTAGCGCTCACGATGTGTACGAGCGGCTTGTCGAGCATTACCGTCACACAAACCGTAAATGTAATACATTTCCGCATATTCACGAGGACTGTATGTATGAGGCATTTTACAGTACTGAAACGATCAATGTCCAACTCACAAACACAAACAAGGTTTCAACAAACGTCCTTTAGTATAAGGAAGTGAAGTAAAAAACACCTGTGAAGAGCCGAACTAAAGCAAAACTCTGAGAGTCCTGCGTGAAAACAGAAGAGGGCATAGGACGTCAGCCAATAGCGGCTGAGAATAAAAAAATAGCGACCCGACAAGGAATGAAACAGCGATACAGTTCTCAGAACTACTTGCATTGTTCGTAAACATTTCTGGGCGTATGGCTATAGTCATTAACATTGTTTTTTTTTAAATATTACTTCATTAGCTGTATTATTGTTATACGTTTTTAAACTCTGTATACCCTGCAGATGTTTATGAAATAAAGTTCCACCAGGTTACCATACAGTTTTTTTACACCACGATGGATCAAAGATCATGTTTCATTTTGTGTAATAAAATTTTTGTCTAAATTAATAAATTATGACATGCTTAATTCTTATCTTACTAATAATTTGAACTAAAAAAACAATAAAATTTCCAATATCGGTATTTAGGGTACCAAGATTTAAAAAAAACCCCTAAAAAAGTCATAACTTCAAAACTATAAGGCCTAGGCCAATAAAATTTTGTGTTTGAAATAGACAGAGATCCCCTCTATCACGCATATCCCGTTGGTCCACTACTTACGTGACACCCTTTATATCGTTTACAGAGGAAAAGGACCCGCTTGCCGAGTTGTGCGTGCGGTTCGCGGCAGAAGCGATGCGCTACGAGTGCGGGCGGGGGTGTGCGAGCGCGGGCGGGGTGCCGCTCGTACTGCGGCGCTGCTGCGGCGTCGCGCGCGTGGCGCTCCGCTGGGCGCGCGCGATGCGCGACGCGCGTACGCGACTCGCATACACGCTCACCGACGACGGCGTGCTCACGTTAAAGGTAAGGTACCTTACTGGCAGAGTCTACTGAAGTTCCGGTCAATGCAAGCTTTAACATGTTTTGCGAGTCAATAGAGAATAGAACAAAAAGTGCCGCTTATGTAATTAAGGTATAACGAAAGTAACGTTTATTCCATTTTCACAACAACGATGGTCACAAACAATGTCGACGCTGCAACAGAGTTGATAAAGGTTGGACACGGCGAGTGTCGCGACATTGGTGCACTGATCTCCAGTCCTGCCCTGCAGTGTCTCGGATGGCTGCACTTACGCTTGCATGCTTTTGTTAACCAATTATTTAATAATATATTAAAATAAAATAATGATATTAATATAAGTTATTAGCCTATATATAAGGCTATTTATAATAAAAATATATAAACAATTATGGCTAGAGCGGCGTGGATTTAATTGAAATTAAATTAAGATTCGTTTTGGTGAAATGCATTAAGTTTTTATTTGTTAAGAGTACCGAATGAGGTCACTAGCAAAAACAAAGCTGGTTGTCGAAGTTCATAATATGTCATGTAACCGAAGATATCACAATTCTCAGTCTATACAATATAAATGTTATTATAATCAAAATACGATGTGTTTCTGTAAGTTCGGTAACTGAAAACATTATCAAAATTTTTGAGTTTATAGTATAAAATTGATTCAAGTATTTAACTCAGACAATACAGTACACACACACACAGTGCAGCAATAATGCGTATCGTTCGTTATTAGTATACTCAACTCGAAAGCGTATCAAAGACCACACCTAACGTCACATTTGATCTAGTTAGTGCTATTAAGCGCCGAGTAAAATAGTAATTATATATGGACATACATACATAAGTACGATTCTGTTTTGGCCGTCTGCTCGACAACCGTAAGAATGTTGTCGTCGCAGGTGGCGAACATCCCGCTGCGCTCGGTGTGGGAGGTGGCGATGCGGTTGGAGCTGGTGGTGGAGGACGCGTGCGAGGCGGCGTGGCCGCGCGCGAGCGACGTGCGCGTCCGCTGCGTGCTCGCCGACTGCGCCGTCGACGGCGAGGAGACCGCGCGCGCGCTGCAGCCGCTCTCCCACGACTGGGGACACGCGCCCAGGACCATATGGTGAGGAGGCCATTGTTTGACTTGCGACTACGTACATCACAAAGTTAATACATATTTTTATATTACCACAGTTAACCGTGTTTAAACGGAGATCTCCCACGAGGCGGCTCTTCAGAATCATGCCAGGAGAACGACCGTGCTTTAAGCGTTTTATGTACGGAAGTAATATATTTTCTTACAAATTGTATGTAATAGAAACACTTAATTATTCGTGGTACCAAATACTGTTCTATTACAAAATTAAGTGAAATGAAATCTCCTCTCGGGACAACACGGGTATCCATTGCGTATCCACCATGCCTTTGACAACATTAATAATAATCTCGAGATTTTCATGAAGACTCTTGAAATAACCAAATTAAGTCTTGATCTATAAAAAAACCATTACTTCGACGTGGGTGCGTGTATGTGCTAAATAACTCCCGGGGACCCGCTCTTTGGACGACTCTTGAACACTGTTGGTATTGGAAGGGCGGTGGCTAGGGCGGGAGGGCTAGCTTGTTTAGTAACGTATACCATCAATAGGGGAGGTTGGTTTGGACTGAAGGCTGGATAGAAGCGATCCATCCATGCATATTATTTTCCACCACTGAAGTTATAATTTCAGATGTGCACGCGATGATTATGAATAACTGTTTATATCGATTTCCGGGCTTCCAGATCCTTCCACGCCCTTCGTTGAAATAAACAACAAACACAAAAATTCCCGGAAATCGACATAACAATAGCGGGTCAGGTAAACAGCCTCATTTCGGCCCTCATGTACGCTAACCTCGCCCCTTTTGCCTGAGGCATACGGGCCAGATTGGCCTGAAGTGACCCAGGTAGTTTTTATTACTACCTGGGTTTCTCTTTTATTGCCTCCATTGTTTTTCACCGTAACGGTCGGCCACCCTTCCAGAAACTTCGTAAGCCTGCCGACTTCGAGAAGCTTCGTAACAGTATCTATAATGCACTCTTCTATGAACCTTCTCAATAGACGTATGTGTATGGTTATGCACACACCGGCAGAATTTGCGGAACATAAAAAAAAGGAAAATCAAATGTTTTTTTTTTTATGTAACACTGGCTGGTTACATTACTTTTTTTTATTCATGACTAATTTGAAAATGGAACATTAGCCGACGGTCACTTTTTTCATTCGTTTGTTTTAATTTTTCATTCACACATCTCTATCGGTTGCTTCAAAATTGATTTTCCGTGTGCGTAAAGTTTGTAATTTTCGTTTGAAAAACATTGTATTGCAGTTTTCTGAGGATTTTTTGTTTTCTCGTATATTGATCAGTTACGAGCGTAGGTTAGGCCTGATTTAACGCGATCAGAAATCATTAGGGCAGATGAGATGAAAAGAAATGGTCAATCCTACAGATCGATTGCCACAATACTTCGTCGATCGTTATCAACGATTCATCGTAGCATCCAACGGTACAGATTGACGAATTCTTTAGTGAGAAGGAGAGGACAAGGCAGAAAGAGGTGCACTTCAAGGAGAGATGACCGTTTTCTACAACTTAAAGTTCTTCGGAACACGAAACTGACGGCGGTGCGGGCCCGAAATGTATTGGAGGAGGTTCGAGGAGTAAGAGTGAGTGAGCGGACAGTTCGCAGAAGATTCGAAGAAGTCGGTATAGGCTCATTTGTGCCCGCCAAAGCACCAAAACTTGAGAGACACCACCGCACAAACTGACTGTACTTTGCTCGTGAACATCGTCATTGGAACTTCGACGGGTGGGGACAGGTTCTCTTTACTGATGAATGCAGAATTCTGTTAAATCAGATTGATGGAAGGCAGAGGGTATGGAAACGCACAGAAGAGCTTTATATCCAGTCAAATTGTGAAAATTCAGTGGTATATGGCGGCGGCTCAATTATGGTCTGGGGAGGGATATGTTTAAGAGTTGGTGGTGGTCGATGGCGGGAATCTGATTGCTGATCGGTATATCAGGGAGATTTTAGAAGAACATGTGCCATTTGCCCCCTTTATTGGCAACGAATTCATTTTAATGCAGGATAATGCTCGGGCTCACGGTGCTCGCATAGTACAGGCATACCGAAACCATGTTGGTGTAGCGGTGATGGAGTGGCCAGCACGGTCCCCGGATATGAAACCAATCGAACATGTTTAGGACTTGCTAAAGAGGAGTGTCAAATCCAGAATGCCACCTCCCAACAATCTGGGCGAATTGCGAAACGCATTACTTGAATAATGGCAGAGGTTGCCCCAAGAAATCATCCGCAGCATGCCCGGACGGATGGAAACGTTGGTCAGAGCACGGGGGGGAAACACTCGTTATTAAACATGCATTTAATTAATTGTGAACCGTCAGAAAATTTTAAAGTTTCAAATGTTTCTCTGTCATTACGATATCGAAGAACAATGCATATTGTTTAATTTGCTTTTTTTTTTCATTAAACTTTATGTATGGTGTTGCAAATTAATGTGAAAACATGTCAATTTAATTCATGTTTCGTGTTTAATTATTATTTGTTTAAAAATAAAATTAACTATTTGACAATATCCCTTTTTTATGTTCCGCTAATTCTGCCGGTGTGTTTAGTTTTTAATGTGGCTCTGTGTTCGTTTTTACAGCAAGGTTCCAAAGATGATACGCGATAGATAGTTCCAATAGGTAAATAGGTTATTAGAACCTTTAAGCGACGTGATGAACTACAGCCAAAGGCGTTATGATTAATATATTAACAACAAGGACGACTGGAACAACAGCGCCCAACCGGTTCCGCGCGGGTTACAAACTTACTTTATAATTGCTATTGGACCTACAATTTTTAATAATAGAAACAATTAGCGCCATCTATTATCGCCAAGGCATAACTTTAACGTTTATCGTTAAGAATGTGACTGTGTGTGGATTGACATTGATTTTTTAAATAGTTTACAAAATAATGTGTCAGTCAACGGATAGAGGACGTTATTAAATTTATGGAAAAAAGCTGAATCACGGTTACAACTGTAATTTGAGGCTTATGTAAGAGCCGAGGTTCAAGGAATCAAAAATAGAGCACTAGTGGAGAATTTAACCCGTGTCGTGTACGTAGTAAGTGGTGTTAATAAAGTATAAAGTGAAAGTATTGCTACGGTGTTTCATTTCTTTGTACAAGCGACCACCCCTGGTGTTCCAGTACGGGGTTAAACAATTGCCATGGGTCGTTTTAAAACTAGCGTTGTTTAACTTGACTCGAGAGCTAGTGATTTATTGCTTACCATCTTTTCATTTCCTGGCCGACATCGCATCGGCGATACCTTCGGTCTTGCCGATGTCCATGAGCGACGGCGACCACTCACCATCAGGTGGATCGTCTGCTCGTTTGTCGGCTATTAACATAACATTAATGAAAATTAAAGCTGTGCTGAGGAGTTTCTTTCGCCATTTCTTCTCATCGATGTTAAAGCACCTTTTCGAAACGGTAGTAAAACCAAAAAAGGAGGTGCATAATAAGTGTATCTCCAAAATATGTAAATAAATAAACAATTTGGTTCTGATTTTCAATTTCAATTTACAGGAAAATCTTCAGGTACCTAAAGAACAAGACGCGAGAGGACAACTTCCTGCGTCTGTGAACGCTCCAGAGTTTCAGAAAGACTTGCTAGTTTAAGAATGTGAACATGTTGGGCTCGGGTCAATGTGCGATTGTACTGAATCCACCTTCAATTAAACATAATTATCACTGCAACATAAATCATTTACGAGTTCATAGTTACTTAACACGGCATTTGTTACTCGGCAACTGTCGAGCAACTTTGCGTCTCCAGCAAAAAGCTGTGGTCGCCGACTGTTCTTGTCCTTAATAATAACAATATATGTATTATATTTAACCGACTTTTTAACGTTTTTGTCTATGAAGTTAACAATGTAATATATGTAAGCAATTTTGCCTATGAAATCGGATTGTGGATGCCACTTGGGGTTGGTCTCACGTGTAAATTTCGAAAGCAATATACGATTGAACAGCCGAGTCCGCCGCTGATCATGGCAGACCTGTGAAACATAAACAATTTTCAATTTATTTCTGACCACAGAAGCTTTAAATAATCGATTCCAAGTACCATTACAGTGATTTCACAATAGCAGATACGATAAGCAGCAGTTTTTGAGTAATATTCAGTATGTTTGGGAGTTAAATCATTGCCCACGTCATCATTGCCCACGTCATCATCGATACGAGATATGAACGCTCGTCCTTGTGAAACCGTTCAGGGGCTTCAGAAGTTCAACTAGCGTTTGTTGGGCACCAACCGCTTGCCGCACCACTCGTATTAAAGTACAAAATGTATTTTGAACTGAATTATAACTCCCTATAAATTTTTTTACTGCTTGCTCATAGTGAGACATGTTAGTTGTAACGCAGGCGGGGGCTGATGGATCCACTGTATAATTAGTGTTTATTATAAATAAAATTGTGTTATTTTGTTACGTTTAATAATTTAATAAGACATAAGATTTGATAAGAAAATATAATTGCGAATAGAAGCTCTTGTTTTATTTTTGATGTTTTTAAAACTTTTTAATAAAACATTTTATCATTTACATAGAGTTTAGATTAAAATAAATCAATTAATACTCTTTAAATTGCAATACAAAAATTCTGGAGATCCGAAATTACAATGCTATTAAATTTAGCAAACAACGCACAGCGCCATTTTTTGATTTTAAAATAACAGATAATGAAGTGTTAAAATTTTGTGAGTATAAATGAAGAAAGTAAAAATAATAAAAGTATTACTTAGTATCTATTTATATTTTATTTTTAATTACAAATCAACATTAGGTTATTGCAGAAACAGAAATCGGACTCATAACTAATAACAATTACTTATCACATAGTTATTTTGTAGGTATACAAAAAAGCACATTCAAGGTATGAGAAAACATGAAAAATACGTAATATTAGAACAGATGAACAAAACTATGAAAAAATGTATTATATTTAAAAAAAAATGAGCTCGAAAGCATTTCGTGCGCGTCTGTATATTTCGTCTTCAGAAGTTGCCTAGAATGCGCAGTCGGACGGTATCTTTAAGAACAAGTTGTGCGGACAATACAAAAATCATTTATTGTCACAAGTTTTTTAATATTCTGTTTTATTGTACAGTACGCTAATGTTATACCTTTTCGAGAGATTTATTCGTTGGTAAGTATACGGTAGTTCCTAATAATCTTTGTGTTGGGAGAACCGTGACGCCAGCGGCCGCTCACGGGTCTTCTGGCGCCCGCCAGCTCCACCACGGGGTGGTCGCTGAGCGGAGACCCTATTGCCACGATACTGTCGTACGTGGCGCAAGGCCGGACCACCTGGAACGATTTACAGCTGCGTCGTTATGCTGGAAAAAGTGTTAAGTATTCATACTAGTATTTTATCAGTACTTTTATACTTTATAGATGCCAACGTCTTGACAATGGTGTTGTCAAGTTTTAAAAATTTTTACGAAATTGGGGTTAGTTGGATACCAATGACATTCATTACAAAACTTGATGACAGTTTCATATGTATCAATAATATGACAATTTTTTTGGTTATTGCAGTACCTATGTGCCCCTTTCTAGTCGGGTAGGATTTTCTCAGGGCCAGATTTAGAGGTCTGGTGGCCCTAGGGCAACAAGGGAGCAGAGTCTCCTGGCCTCTAGTAATTATCCAACTAAATTGCACAATTTTTTTCAATTAACATATTGATATTTTACTGATTGAAGTAGACAAATGTAAATATTTTTTTTAATTTAAGAACCATGGGATCATGTTTGTACATAGTACTGCATACTACTACTACTATTACTAAAAAATAATACACATATCACATACCCTGCCAAAAACTTCGTTCTTAAGGTCAAACTGCGGCAGCCGCTTGAACGTGATGTTGAATATCCCACACATCTCGTCATCCTTCGTCACGCGCATCGACAGCAGACCTGGGAAAAGCGTCTGTCTGGCTTAAGTATAATATTTGAAACAATTGAAAATCCAGGCTGTAGTATGTATAAGTAAACACTTAAAAGTAGATTAAGTTTAGGATGATCGCTCGGCCGTGATTGATACACGTCCTTAAGTTATAAAATATTTACAAAATTGCAAAGGACTCCTCTTAGTAAAGAATTTAAAATTAAATTGCCAAAAGTTAGTTCCACCCAGGCACTTTTTTTTATGTTAATAGCCGCCAAACGAGCAGACGAGCCACCTGATGGTAAGTGGTCATCGTCGCAAAACCACTGATGCGTTGTCGGCCAGGAAATTAGAAGAAGGTAAAAAAGAAAGAAAGAACTGGCTTTCAAGCCCCCAGCCGGAACATGACCAGTCGTTTGGCGGCTGACTCAAGCAGGGGGGTGGTAGTTAGCCAAGCGGGCTTCACGGAAAGATATTAATGTAGTAAATATTGTATATGTATATATATGTAGAAGTAGTATATTAATGACTTAATAATAATACTGATAATATAATCTTTACGCGAAGCCCTACCACCAAGCAGGCTGACTTCTGTCGCCTCTTACGACACCCTGTTTTGTCAGCATGGGATTGGGGGGAGTATTCTAGGCTGCTCCAATACGGCCAAGAATATAAAGACTAAGTACGCAGAATCGATTACGTCTTTATCATCATCAACATTGTAATATGATCTGTAGCGATGAGAGGGATTAAGGCCATTGTCATTGTCTTGCCACGCATTATAGAGAACTCTCAGCTTTAAGTTTCTAACGATGTTTTTCTTCGCCTAAGCAAGTTGTAATTAATTTGTAATACGCATATAATTTGAAAAAATTGAGGCGCGTTAAGAATTTGAACTCGAATCTCCCTTGACCGAGACGAACGTTCAAACCGATAGGCTGCCACCGTAAACTAATATGGGACAAAGCACTATTAACATCATCAACGTTTAGTTTATATCTTTTAGTTTTAAATATGAAAGATATCATCAACAAACAGTACAATATCCACATAATTGTGAACGAAATACGAAAAACCGTTAATATAAACCAGAAAAAGGAAAGGACCTAGAATTGAGCCCTGTGGCACACACACCACAATTTAAGATCCTGATGTTTCATCATAATTTATGCCAACACACTGAATCCCACCTACTGTGTTTGTCCGTACAGTGGCTACCATGCCCAAAAGACGCCGCTGTAATTTGGTATTGCTGTATTTATACACAGATACACCTGGCATAGAATGTGAGAAGTGAAAGTTTTGTGCGCCGATGGGACGAACGCGGCCGCGCTGTGCGTAGCAACCGAATCCGTTGTCGTAGATGACATCGCCGCCGCTCCAGAACAGGCCGGGCACCTTCCTGTAAACGTATGTACGTCACCGACAGACATTAACTGCGAGCAGAAATATCCTTGATTCGTTAAACTAAGGACACCACGATAACATTTGTTATGACACAAATCAAACTGTCATGAGATTCCCCGATGAGATCAATTTAATGGAACCTGTTATAGGTAATCTAAAGTAATAGGTAAACCAATAATAATTATAACCAATGATAATTATTATAATTATACTCATAAGCGGAAGCTAATCTGCGGAACCACTACACCTATTACCATATTGTTTTACCACTTGAAAGGTACTTTGTGCCGGATGGATAATTGTTCAATCAGAAGGAAGCCGGGACGGGCCGCTCGTGCTGAATACTATAATCTCTTAAAAGCATCTGAAAGTTTGATCCGTGAGTTTACACAATTATTGCGCTGATTACCTAAATATTGAGATCATTACTATGTTGTGTTAGGATGAATTTAAGCATAATGGTAAATATTATGGTTAATTTAAACATAGTGAATGTATAGATTAATCGTAATATTTACTGTTCTAATGATCTCATATCGAAATCAGCTGTGTTTGATTAGTGATTACTTTATTAAGAAAATAGGACTGAATTGCTTCCATAACTTAGAAATTATGTTAAAAGAAATTATGTAAATATTTTTACTTGATCGTGTTACTTGAAAACATAAAAAATTAAGTACAAAAAACAGATTATTTAAATATAATTATTATAATTTATATGCTAATAACGAAACAAATATTTAATTTCAGTTTTTCTGTCTAGATGTAGAGGGATTAGACGAATTCTGTTGTCTTCCATCGGAAAACTGATTGACGGCTAGACAATACTTTTCAGAATGATACGTCCTGGATATCTGCGAGAGCAACGGACTTCCGTGTGGAGAGTTCAGCCAGAGGGAAGCACTGCCAGTCTGGCCAACCATGGCTATAAATGCGATCAGCATACGAGTATTTAAAAGCCCCCTTTGAATCTGTGGTTGTTTCAGTAATGTTTGAAGAATGAGACCATCTGGCAATCCATTGATAAGTTCGAACACACTCGACCCCCGTTCGCCAATAAGCCACGACGCGGCTGCTGGAACATTGCAACCTGTACTCCTTAGAGCTTTATCGGAATCTTCGGCCGAGAATCCTAAATCCTTGAGGGCAGTGACAGCTTCTGGGTTTGGGGTTTCCGCTATCTTGACCCGCCAAGCGCGAAACTTTTCCAAAAACCGCTGCAAATGTTCTGCCCGTTTGTACAATTCGTTCCCGTCAGAAGATGGCGATTCGGTAATGGTGTGCAGCTCCAGCTGGTTAAAATGTGCAGCGATTTCCTCCGGGGTGATAACCTGAACGACGATCTGCTGAGTTCTCTGGGGTTCGTCCAACGCAGCGGAGAGCTGGGCGAGGGTCATTTCGTAATTTCTTCCTGCTGCCGCGAGACGAGCGCCGGCTTCGATGAGAGAGATTAGAATTTTCCGCAGTTCGAAGGACAGTTCGTTCGTAGACAGAAGGGATTGCAAGTTCGGTTGTCTAACGGTGTTCTGTGGCGCCGGTAAAGAAGCAGTGGCCGCCGCGATTGCGGCTGCTTGCGGAGCGCGCACAGCTCCGAGGTCCCACAGCGTTCCGGCCTCTGGAGTTCGCCTTTCGATGAGGAGCAGTTCATCATGCATCGATACTTGTTCTTGTGCCAAGGTAAGGAAGTCGTGCAGGGTCGCCGTGTCGCACACCCTAACCATTTTAAACCTGCTCGCGCCTGTCTCTCCATTGGGATAAAAGTAATCTATCGAACGATTCTTGACTTCCTCGATCAATGTATCTTCAGGAAAGTACGCCGTGAAAGCCGCCCCCTCTGGGCTGACAAGTTTCAAAAATATCTCATTACTTCCAGTTAAGCCCGAATCTGAGACTAACATCTTCCCTGATTTTGTGTATATCAATAATTTTAGTGTATATCAGTAGAAGACATAAATAAATACTTGTGAAAAAGGCAATAAGCCACCAAACTAATTTGATCATTATCACGTCACTCTTGACATTTAGAATGTTATTGATTTAAAAAGCTAATAGGGTGAATTCGCCTGTTTTCGGCCACTTAAGGAAATTTTTAACAGTGAGACGATTTTTTTTAATAATAATAAAGTCAAAGATTACTTTCTTAAATATTTTTGAACTCTAAATATAATGCAGTTTCAATATCTGTAGTCCTTTTACTTGCCAATATCGTATTAAAATTGTTAAAAATTAAAATCTGGAAAAGTAGCTATTTAACCTATTTTCGGCCACCAATTTTACTTTTCGGCCGTTGATTTCACTAGTTCTCGGCCACTATTCTAGGATTTGAAAAATCATCTCTATTTGTTCTATAGCAGGTTCTTTAATTGATTAAAAAACTAAATAACTTAAATCAACGATTTTAATTACTATTTTAACACTATAACAATAATAAAGGAACATTTTTCTGTTTAAGGCTTATCTTGAATTATCAATAATGACGAAACATAATGGAACAAGCAGGTGCTGATCACGAATTTGATACTTTGATTTTTTTTTTCGAAAATCAAAAATATCAAATTCATGCTCATCATCATCTTCATAAATATCGTCTTTGTTTGTATTTTCATCTCTGAGATTCCTTTCAGATTATTCTATAGTTATATTACTTATATGAGAAATTTCTTTATCAGTCTTTTTTTCATTTTCTTTATTTATATATGTAATATATTTATCAGTTTTTGCCAATTCTTTATTAGTATTCTTTATATCGATTTTTATATCTTTATTAGGATAATTAATATTATTATTAGTTTCTGCTTCGGCGTTAATCTCTTCTTTGTCTTTGATTTGTTCATTTTTAGGAATACTTCGTTTTGTTTTGTTCTTATTAATAAACTTTTGTTTTTTTAAGTTTTTTTCTTCCAGAAGGCATCTAAAAATGAAAGAAAGATTAATATTAAAACAATAGATTAGAACACTAAATTTCAATATTTTAATATTCGGCCGTCTCCTGGTATACGGCCGAAAACTCGCATTGATGAATTTATTTTCGGCCATTGTTTAACTGCTAAACTTTCTGATGTACTGTTATGATAGTTTTTTGGGAAGTCATTTTAATACTATATTGTTTTTCTGAATGACGATTTCAATTCAGTTAGTTCATTTATTATTATTTACCATCATAGTTTTTTTATTGTCTGAGAATTGACCAGCACAAAATTAGTTTTCGGACACAACAATTTTGCCTAGGCCGAAAAGTAAATAATAAACTCTTATTTTCGGCCGCCAAATACCAAATAACTAATAAATTTTTTCAACATAATATTAACTAAAAACATGTGGCCGAAATCTAAACACACAAAAGAGGAGAGGTTATATTTAGTGTCCACATTACTTGTTTTGATGATTTCCATAATTAATATACAATATGATCGATGAAATTTAACATTTATATTCTAGTTTTCGGCATACCTGCCGACAAGCAGATAACCCCCAAAAATTATATCTAGTTATCCGGCCATCAAATTTAAATATATAATACCTAACCATTAATTAATTTCAATAAAATCAATACAAATTTAACTTATGTCTAGTAAGTAGTAACAATATTAACACTTATCAAACGATAAACATTTTGTAACTTACCTTTGAAAAATTTCCCGAGCACAATTTTTTTTTGTTATTTTAGCTACACACGTACACTGCTTGACTTTCAGATTCCCAGTGACGCAAGAATTGGATCATTATAATGATGTAAAATTCAAAAGATGTGGGGTTAATATGAAACAAATAAATAGTCGTCTATTTTTAAATTTGTACAGTAAGGTTTCCTTATTAACACGACTTAATTACGTACTGGCCGAAAACTAACGGTGGCCGGCGAACCGACTAAATCACCCTATGTACTTATGAATAAGTTGTTATTGGCCTGTTCATATCGCCTTTATCCTGTGCAACTACTCATTTCGAGATTATTTGTGGTTGTATATTGTGTCATAAGCTTGAAAATGTCGTTTTTTTTAATAATAATCACGTAATATCTAATACTGATTATATTAACCTATTTCTTTAAAATAATAAATTTCACATTCAATTGCACATACTAAGATACTTAACACTTACTTAATTAACTACGATACTTAAGACACTTAAAATAAAATCAACCATTACGACCCGAATATAAACTGTGTGGGGGTTTGACTACCAATTTGACATGGTCTTGCTGAAACTTGAAGCGGATCGAAGTCTACACTTTGTGCTGCTTCGGCTACCACTAATAAATATTTTTCTAGAATGTACCGCTTTTTATACAAATATCCGTTGTCGGTTAATTTACCTAAAGAATCTGGTACCGACGTATCCATAACCGGATTCATCACCGTCCAGCAGCTGCAGGAAGAGGCGGCAGGTGTCGGGGCACACGTCGGTGAACAGTTCCACCACCAGCTCGCCCAGGACCGCCCGGCCGCGGGTGCGGAGCGTCAGACGTACCCTGCAAATTGTAAAGAACGACGCCCCGCTACTTTCTGGTCTATGTGAAACTCTTTCATATTCGTGTGGCTGCAAGTAGCGTGCTATTAAGTTTTTTATCAATTTCTCAATAGCAATAGGACATCCTATCTGTCCGGTATAAATTTCCACTGCAACCAAATCTCCCCTATTGCCCTTGTACACTTAACTTAAGTTTGACAACAGCAGATTAAAATTATACAAATTTTAAATTTAAACACGTAAAGTATATAGGCAAAAAATCAACTAGGTACTTACATTCAACGAGGAACACTAACTCCATAATCTCACAGACCAACTCACCGGGTAGTCCACAATGAAATCACTATAATATTAAATATTACGAGTATAGTTAATTCAACCATAATATATAGTTTAAACATTATCAGTTGTTGATTGGATTGGGAGTAATTGGCTAAATTAATCAAATTATTTATCACTATAACGATATATAATTACGTGCAAGTATATATCTCACATACAACCGAGCAAAATTACAGCTGCGGTTCAAAGTTAACTAGAAAAACTTTGATTACCGTTTCTGCAAATTTTGACATGTTTATAAAGCAGATTTGTGGTTCATTTTCGTGTAAGTTATTGTCAAGTCCGCGTGCACGCTGACGTCATGGGCAAGGTACCATGGCTAATAGTTTCTAGCGATGGCAACATGTCTCTGATCGACTGGTAACTATGCAGTTCAATATGAGATTTTATTTAAAATTACACGCATACCAATGGGCAATTAAACTTACCCAATACACACATAAGTAATTTAAATTCATCGTGTTTTATAAAATCAAACATTAACGAAATGTAAAAAATCATACTTAAATTGCTTCAGTTTTTTGTGATTTCCTTTAAAATCGTTAAGTGATCGTGAAACTTTATAACGGCCAAATCGATTGAGATGGGATATGAATTCAAATAACTTTGTTTTTATCGAAACGATGCACACACGCCACTTCACTTCATTTCGGGGAATAGATTCTTTTCCCGAGGAATTTTATAAAGAGAATGAAAGACGGATTTCTCGTCTTGTAATAAAACCTCTGACGTTTGACTCCGGCGGGTGGGAGGAAGGCCCCGTCCTCTACCAGCTCCGTGGGGACCGGGGGGAAAAGGACGAACTTCGTCTGCGCCCGTCGGAGTACCTCGTTGCGGTGGAATGACCAATGGCGGAGGAGACTCGCCGTCGGCACCACGCGGGGGCCCTGACCACGTGGTAACATAACCATAGAAGTATTATAGATGGAGCAGGGAAGCCAGGCTTTCAACTGTCCTTCGGTTAAAAATAGAAAGAAGATTGCGGTACCTTCTCTGTCTCTCTTCTCGCGCATGTGCTGTAAATTTAGGTATTGAAATTGTTTTGATTTTATTATTTGAAAAATAAACTGTTCTTTAATACGCATGCGTTAGTAGAGAGAGACAGATAGTGTACCGCAATCTTATTTCTCTTTGTAACCGTCGCACGTTTTCGCTTACAGGCAGCCGTATGTCTCCCCTACTGTATGTATGTATAACACGTCTACGAACATAACGTCTTACACAAATGTTGAAGCATCTCCTCAACGAAAATCATTGTGTGGTGCAGAGACAGAAGTGCTTACGACCTACTCCGATCTAAGATCGGTATGTAAAAATACTTACAGTGGTCACTATACGTTTGTAAATTTCCCTGTTGACCACTTGCGTGTGCTCGAGGAAGTTGACGCGTCTTTCGTAATACTGCCGGCTAGTCGGTGGCGGGTTGCACCATCTATTATCCACTCTACCCTACAATCAATATTGTAGGGTATTTCATATTTACATATATAATATTTTTTTTAATAAAATAAGTTAATGCTCGACAAAAACCTGATGGTAAGTGACGACGATATGTACAGTGTTCGACACGCTAACTTATAAAAGCCTATTCACTGTTCTCTAGAAGACAACATTCAACATCACCTCTGGAGCGTGGTGTAATCAAAATCAGATGTCCCGATTAGAGGACCAACTCCTACGCTTCTCTCACTCGTCCGCTGTTATATCCATGAAATAAAACATTACAAACCTTAACATGCGCTTTTTTTATAGCAATCAGCAGTCGCACGTTCTCAGCGTGCAGCGCGTCGAGTTTGGTGCGCGAGGCGAGTAACGCGCGGTACATTCCCGGCGCGTATCGCGGGGCGGATGCGTCCACTTTGGCACGGACGCGGGCGTACTGGGACAATTAATTTAATACTGATAATTCTTTTAAAATTTGCTATTTCTCTTTTATATTATATATAATCACGTTCCTTTTCCAAAATGTTTATATTGATAGCATTAAGACGCGTCAATAGTTAACAACGAAAAATTAATGAGAAACAGAGGAGGGAAGGTAGCTCTTTGATTTGCCGACTAATATATATAAATAACGCTTTGAACTTATTCTATCGAGATGTTATTCATACAAATAACTAAAAAGTATCTGTCGTGTTAATTATTAGGTAGGTCAAACAATACCTTGTTGACCAATTTTCTTTTTTTCGGTTCGACGATCCTTTCAACTTCCGGCGGTGGTGATGCGTATTTTCTCGAAATGGATTCCGTAGACTTCGCTTTCTTTAAAATAGCCCCTATCAGAGTCATTTTTGTATTTAAATAAAATTTGGAAAATAAACAATAAACATATCCAAATAAAATATTTACGTAGGCGGTGAAATCTATGTGGTCGTTGACCTTCGACGAAATGAAACTTCATTGATGATACAAAACTGTTTATTTCAAACTTCTACATCACAATACAAAAATACATCGCGAAATACTATGCGTGCAGATTCAAAACCAAAGGCGAATTAAATTATTTATTTATTATTAATAAAAAAGACAAAAATAAATAAATAATGCACAAAATATTAATGTTACCTAATAAAATCACAAAACAATACATTTAACACCGTATAAAACAACCGTGTTAAAAAATCTCATCTATTTTAAGTAACAGAAATTAAATACGTTTGAAAATCACAAATTGCACAGTGCATAATACTGATGAAAACCTTACAAGTTAGCCCAAAAAGGGGCGACGACGGGCATCGTGGCCCATGCTATAATAGGAATGTAACTAGTACAATAATAAAGAAACGTAATTTTTTCCTTTCTTTTTTTGAAGCTACAGCTACTTTTTGTTTACGGTAAGGAATATAATTAAGTCAGTAATATTGAGGGTTTTACTGAATGCAACTAAAGTTACTGTAAATTAACTAATAGGCTACAAGCGATATATTGCCCTGACGACACCGCAACGTGCGCGCGTGCGTGCGTGCGTGCGTGTGGCTACTGGCGCTGGCGCTGCAGCGCGGTGTGCGCGCGCGGCACGGCCGAGGTGTGCG
>PDGT01000094.1:719538-760818 GCA_003671415.1 Megathymus violae
CCGCCATTATTTTTTCTAACTCGTCCGCGTTGTGCACCACGTAACCTGGAGTCAGGCAGAGAACAGATGGGGATAACAGAATATGAATACCGACATTCCTCGCCATTTCAGATTCAATTTACTATATTGAAATTGATATAATCATTTTCCTTGAGTTCGAAAGAATTCGCTCAACAAAAAAAGTTTTTATCTTTTACTTGTGAATCACTCTTGATTATATCTACAGATTCCTTTCCATTACTGTTTAATTATTGGTATAGATTATAATAAGTGTCGTTACTTGAATAAGTTGCATGCAATTTTTACCTGTAAGAGATTGTGTATTAAGCTTGTAATTATTATAATATAAATTTTAAAATGTAACAATTTTTGATAAAATCCCTATATATTATAATAATAACAACTGATCACTTTCTGTACATCAAGGATATAATATGAGAAAAAATACTACTTTATTAACGCAATAGAATCTCAGTAACGGCTTATTCGATTTCGATACGGTTTTCACTAATTTATTGAAGAAAACGTCACTTAATATTTTAATTTCGCTTCATTTCAATTCAATAAAAAAGTTACAAATGAATACATATATGTATTTGTAATTAACAGAACGAGACAAACCCAGTCCTAGAACAACGCAGATCCTTTGTCTAAACCTAAGGTCGTTTTCTAAAGCGAAGCGAAAGCATTTGCTTATGAATAAATAAAAAAAAGAAATATACTGGCAAGAGAAAGTTTGGTTTCATATTTTGAATATAAAAATACATAATGGAGTATATACATATTCGAAGGATCACAGCTTTATTCATTGTCCAATGGTATGGAGAAGCCACAGAGTACATTAGTATGGAGAAGCTCAGCGCAATGCAAGATGTGGGAAGCGAGCTCTCTCGTCAACTGTCAACTTGACGTACACAATCAGGTATGTATGTATGCGTACCGGTGAGATCCTTGACAAAGACGCCAATATCGGGCCTCTCTTTCACCTCCAAGCTCTGGTGCGGATTGTTGCCGAGCAGGTCGCGTACCTCCTCATTGTAAATCTCCAGGTACGTCACGCATACGAGGAATCTGCAAAAAGGCGCACGACGTAATAAGATAAAGTTTTTTTAACAGTTCCGTCAAACATACCGGGGCAGCTTCATAAGTATGCTGCTGCCTTCTGTCTTTAAGAATACCGCAGTAAAGTTTTAAAAGGACAGTTTATTAGAAAGAACATTTGTAGGAGATTAGTATAAACTAGCAAATGCTCTCGCTTCGCTTCAGAAAAACTTCAGAAAAAACACCTGTATTGTTTTAGGACTGAGTTTTTCTCGTTCTGTTAATTAGAAATACATGTATGTATTCATAATTTTTTATTTATCGACGGATTGCAATGAAACCGACTTTATGTATTAGGTGATGCTTACTACATTAGTGTAAACCATAACGAAATCGGTTAAGCCGTTTCTGAGATTAGCGCGCACAAACGTACAGAAAAATAGACAAACATTCTAACTACTATAATTTTGGGTTCCATTGCGTTAATAAAGGCCCTTAATAATAGTTTTTCTTTTGTAGCGTTCATGTACAGAAAGCGATCAACTTGAATTTTATTATATGTATTTATAACGAAGAATTCATTTGGCTGCTTTATGGCTGAAGTAAAATGCGTTAATAACTTTTTAGTCCATCTATCGTATCAATTAGGGATGTTACGGAGCTTCGTAACCGTAACCGAAACTATGGGATATCCGATATAAATATATAACCAAATACGTATCCGATTAAAAACTTTCCAATACTTTCGCATAGGGACAGAGTCTACATAAAACACGTTATGCCAGGATTTCGCTCTCATTTTAGATAGTTTTTATTATTATTTTTTTAAGACTATTGTTATTTTCTGATTGTAATCCCAGATAATACCTACAAATAAAGTGAAAGTGTTACCTTGTAAATACGTTATATGTTTTTTTCCAACTCCTAAATCATTTAATATCCATAACAATCGGATAAACCGAAATAATTTCATATCCATAACCGTAACCAAAACCGGTAAAATATTATTCATATATCCGTATCCGCGTCCAGATCCAAAATTTCATATCCATAACATCCCTAGTATTTGTTATTGAAATGCTACCTAATTAATTTTTGTGACTGTCCCTAATATCGTTACTGAAAATGTATATATTATCATTAAACATAGGTTTACATACTCCAAGATTGGCATTGTTTAAAGAAAAGTCAATTATTTAATCTCGTACATGAAAATAACACAAGGTTTTGGTTCATTTAAAGTTATTCTGGCCCCCCGGCCACTTTAAGTTTGACTCTAAATCCATGAATATTTACGTGAGTCGCGAAACGGTACATTTCACCGGCAACCGTTTGCGTTTTTAGCGGTTTAGAGCTGATTAAGGAACTAACATACAGTACGGTGGTGGTCCAGTACGGCTGCTTCAAGTTGTAAAGCGTGTAAGTAGATCTTCAGACATTACCTGTGTTTTGTGTACCATTACTTGGTATTCATGTTTGTTCTATTCATGAACCATACTTCGTGTTAATCTTTCATATTATACAGAGTCTCACTTCTCATCGTCCTTAGCTTTGGCGATGTGACTGAAGATGTGCGCGAAGGAGTTGGGTATGATCCCGCGCAGCTCCGGGGCGGAGTTGCTGCCGGCCATCGTGTACGTCTTGCCGGTGCCCGTCTGTCCGTACGCGAAGATGGTGCCGTTATACCCTTTGAGCACCTCGTGCACGATCGGACTGGCCGTCTGGACGTATATGTCCATCTGAAAGTAATAGAGACAGATATTTTTTAATTTAAAAGATTTTTTTTGAATGCACTAAGTTCGCTGCTCTATTTACTTCTGTTCCTGTTGCTGGGCTGCTGGATGAGATTTCGTTGCGAGATAAGTAGTTCCCTTGTTTTCCATATTCCTCACTCACTTTTGTTTTGTTCTCTGCTAACAGAAGCAATAAAACCTTGTAATTCGAAAAAAATTTTTTCTACCCATTGAAGATCTGCTACTGGACACAGGCCACCGTTATTTGGTGACAGTCTATCAGGTCCTGAACCTTCTGGTTCCAATGTCCGCATTAGAACCTCACTCTATAGTTCTGTACGTATTTCTATCGAGCCAAGTTTTACTAGATAATGCTCATAAAAACCATACCGATTACTATACACGCAGCAAGTGTAAATAAAGATGATTATTGGATTCCTAATTATTTATTTTTCACAAGATTCTCGTTTTGAAGGACGCGTCTTTACGTATAATCCGATTTTCCCTTCAGTCCTTCAGTGTGCGAAGATGCGATTAGGCGACCATACAACGAACTTTTTTCTTTTTTCTTTAAATTACGAAACTCCGAGAAAATAGGATGTGACTCAGACAGGCAGGTGGACATGATAACGATCCTATCAAAAATTAGTTTTTGTTTTCGATTGTAAAACTATAGATAGCTGGATTGGCAGACGCAGATTTGCTTTATATTTCAGTATGAATCATTCCTATCTATTTATTAGTAATTTGACACCTACACTAAATAAATAACAAAAATGTTATTAGACATAATCTTAACACATAAAGGCGCTATAACGATTATGTATTATAAGATATCTTTCTAGACAGATCAATAGCCGATACCAACAGAGATAGATAGATAGTGCTATCCCTTTCTGCTGGGTAAAAGATTACATTTCAATCTGCAGCTGTAATACTTCTTCTCACGATATTGGTCCACCGACGGTCCATCGCTTGCGAGAGATAATTAAGGACGGAAAAGTTCAAACAACAAACAGACAGACAATTGACCAGCATTAAGGCATATGGATATCGGGACCAGCCGTAGTTCTATCACTACAAACGCTCATTATGAAAGTATAGATAATAAAAAAATAATTACATAAGTGATTTTATAGTTTTTTTTAATGTTTTTTTTTTTATTAAGGTAATACGAATTTTGCTTTTACAGAACATGTATCTAAACAAATATGTTTTAATACAATTATAAACGTAACATGACATACTATTGTCTGATTAAAAATAATAAAAATATTTACTGTAACGAAGATTTTTTAAATACAATTATTGTGAATAAATTGTTAAATTTTAGCGTATACAGTCGCACAGAAAATTGCGTTCAACCTACATTACGCCGTGGTACTCATGTATAATACGGGACATTATACATATGTACATGGACGAAATCAATCAATCAAAAGTTGCGCAGGTGATGGACAGTTTTACACCAGGAATGTAATGGAGCGCCGTAACCGTAACCGAAACCATCGGATATGCGAAATAAAAATATATCCAAATCCGATAAAATAGTTCCGAATAACTTCGGATAGGGATAGAGTCCTAATGAAACACGTTGTGACAGATTTTCGCCGGCCGAGCCGATACACTACCCACGTCGCTCTCATTTTAAGACAGTTTTTATTATTAATTTTTAAGGTATTTTTCTTTTGATAGTAATATCAGATAATTTTAAGAAATATAGTCAAAATGTTACCTTGTACATACATTATATATTTTTTCCGATTCCTAAATTATCTCCGTACCCGAAATTATAAGAAACAATCGGATAATCCGAAATCATTTTCACATCCGGAACCGTAACCGTTAAAATATTCATATATCCGTATCCAGATTCCAAATTTCATACCCATAACGGCCCTATTTTACACCTCCAATGTTTAAAGACTCGAACCCAGTGGACTGTTGTCGGTTGTGGTAGTTACAACACATTAAAATCGTATAAAAAACGATAAGTCAGGTTGCTTCGAATCACGCAATGTTCACATGTGTACACGTAATTATATGTACACAGTATGACGTACCATCCAATGACATTGGACAACATCCCGTCGGTTTGTGAGTGCAACTAATTGTAAATGTACATTTTAATTCTGTACTGGAGTCGGCGGCGCGACATCCCGAATTCCAAATTGAAATTCCATCCATCCCACGGCCACAGCTCTACTTATATTGGTTGATAGTTTTGCCGGTTGAATAACACAGATTATTTAGAAACAGAAAAACATATATAAGCAATCGATCTCATCGATACTTAAATATAACAGAAATAGAGTAATAAGAGACAAGATGAGGTATACACAGGGATTGATAACGAAGAAAAAATTGATGGGAGAAATTTCTCTCTAATTATTAATAATACACACTCCAGTAGCGTTTTGTATTTGTTTATAGAATTTGCTGTAAATGTAACACTAGATGTAATTACTAATTTTATAGAAACTTTTAAACATGTTTCAGCCTGGAAAAGCTAATGAATCTTGACGTAATTGATGTGTAATGAAATCGATTGAAAAAGTTATGATATAACTGTGTGTTAAATATATTTTCAACGGCATTCGCCTATGTTATTTCATTGAAATACAACCATTAAATAATGTTTAATCTTACAGCCAAGTAACTGTATGGGAAATGTAGCTTTCTAACATAACAAACCCCGCTAAGAAAGTTCAGAACACGAACGACTATATTCTATCAATGTCGACTCGCACTTGGCCGGCGCGGTCGGTCCGTGTTCATCTCTAGTATTCTCGAATGCGAACAATACTGCGATTGGAGTCTTTTCCATTAGAGCTACTGCCTGAAGGTACCAAATTCAATTACTCGCCTCCCTGTACCTCCATGACACGGTCACGTTACCTAACACGCGTTGTTAATTATTCGATATGTCAGTACATTATTATCAGATGAATTATTTACCTATTACAATTTCCAGGCAACGTGTTAACGCCAAGCTTGCGCGTAAAGGATATTATGGTATAGATTAATATACATACCTATGCAATACTTTGTATATTACTGCGCTGAAACAAACAGACATCGGAGACTTGGTTCTATTTATGTATTAATCTTACAAAATATACCGGCAGAACAGACCAAGTTCTCTTCTATGTATACACAAAACTGAACTATGAAACGCTCTTCTGGAAGAAATATAACAGAATATTAAATCTATACGACTAAAATATAATTCAATAGCATCAAATTAAAATAACCGCTCATACAGCCACATTCCCGAAGGTTACCCTGTGCTGAGGCTGGGACATATTCAATTATCTAAAACAATGAACCAAGACTAGATAACAAACATTTTAACTTAATTTGTCCGACGGAGAACTGAAACTCTTCATTCAGCAGACAGACATCGTTTACAAGGTCGACGAAAATTGTATTAAATATAATTATTAGATTAAAATGGACATCAATGGCAGGTGAGCCGTATAGCGCGGTAGTAATATACACAGCAATAGGTATTCGTATTACGATCGACTCACTGCAGACCACTGCAGCGCGCTGGAGCAGCCGCCCGCCCGCCGCCCTCCCCGCCCTAAAATCCATAGAGGGTCGGCGCGCGCCCTAGTTCACCCCAATCGCTCTACGACGTACTCTCCGCTACAGCAGCCCCGAGGATTTTATTTTATACATATTTTTAGATAACTTGACTGTATTTTCATCACGTAAGTAAATAAAAATCAACGAAAGACCATCTTGGTGAAGAACTTGATAAAGCTCGACGTACTGTTTGGTTGTTTTTCTTTGTGTTCGTAATCTTTGCAACAACGTTTGTGTGAAATGAAATTTTTGGAGCATCCACCTACTAATTCGAAATCTCAAAGAACCTTGAGTTTCCAAGCGTCCTTTTCGTTTTCTTCAAATTCAAAAATTTAATAATTTAGACATTCTCCAAATACACTTATGCAGGTAATTTTTGCTTCTACTACCGTTCCGAAACGTGTCTAAACATCGAGGAGAAGAAACGGCGAAAGAACTCCTAAGCACATCTTTTAAAACATCACACGGTAATTACAAAGTAAGTTTGAACCTGCGCGGATCTGGTTTCGACACTGTTATTTCAGACGTCCTTGTCATTAATAATTCATCTATACCATAATAACTTTTACTTAAAAAGTGGGCTTTAACGCGTCGCGCTTTGTTCATCAGTAAATTGCACCGGATCGATGCTGGTATTTATAGTATACTGTCGTGGTACGACTTAGGTGTTTGGAGACGCCCCATCGTCTAACTTCGTTGTTCGATTACAACAATTACTATACATTAAATATTACGGTGAGACGGAGTTACAAAACATTTTTTTTTGACTCTCTTCAACGATATTACCTTAGAAGAGACTCAGTACAAGCTGGGAATACTTATAACTTATATTATATTTCCGCGGAAAAAGAGATCAATAACACGCATATATTTTCATTTACAATATTTCTAGTAGCATTATATAATTAAATTATGTTTATTTTTCAATACCAGCTATCGCATATTCTCACCAACACCAAGCGTTGGCTGGTAGAGAATGCCACTAGGCATTAATTCCGCCCATTGTATAACAAAAAAAGGGTGAATAAATAAAATAAAACTGATGGACTTTTTCTGTAAAAAACATTAGTAAATAATGTGTGAGGGATTTTTTAGTTAATTTAAGAAATAAATATATTAGTTACGAAAAGAGTTCTAAAACCGAAACCTGAAATAAAATGGGGTAATCATGAAGCGCCTGACAAAAGTGAACAGCTTTGTTTTGACGCGGGGATAATTTGGAAATGGAATCATTATTTCGTCGCAGAGAAGCGAAGGTCGCTTACTAAATAATTAACTAGACATTATGAGAAATCCGTTGAGATATTTGTAATTATATTATAAAAATTGTAATTTCTTATCAACCAATTATGTAGTGCTGTGTATCGAATTGACCGTGTAATAAACATTTTACCTGTATAAAATTTTCTATTAATTAATATGTTTTCAACGATTATATGTTTGGGTATTTACATACAGAATGTAACAGAGATCAAGGCCACTAGAACATTACAGAACGTTCCCTCAAAAATGACTGACGAAAAATTGAACGTAAGAGAAGGGCCAAGTGTCTAAGAAATAAAACTTAGAAAACTTAATTGAAATCTATCCATTAGCTTTTCCATAAGGCGAGCATAACGGAAGACGAAGAACAGCTAAATTTAACGCAATTAAAATGTAATAAATTAGTTGTTAGGACGTTTCTGTGTACTAGCACAGAGGTACAACGAATCAAACTAAACATATAATGCAATGCAGAATAATGAACGATCGCTTCATGGAAGAGGACACATTCTTCGTCTTAATAAATGAATTGTTTGTGCTTCAGAAGGAGCCAAAGACAAAGGCTTGTACTTTTAATTTAAGTATATTCGTTGAAGTAGCCAGTTATGCTAAGGAATTAATCGTTCTAAATCCGTCAACGAGGTGGGTCACAATTTACATAAAAAAGATGTGGTGTCGCGGGACACCAGGTAGGAACGAAGTTTCTTCGGCTAATGTAGAATCGACACAATTTGCAAAAAAAAATCGTGCTCAATTCTATGTAGGTTTTCTTGATTTTTCTCTTAAATTTTGCTGATTAGTTTTTATTTAAATACAGGAAAGTATTTAGGAAATTCAGTATTTTAGGAAATAATAAATTACGTAAAATAAAAAAAAACCGTAATTCAAATTATCAACTAAAATAACAAAATATTATTATTATAAGTAATTCTTATTAATCAGTCTCGTCATTAAATTCTATTGCTGAAACTATTGGCTTGAGAAAGAGAAAGGTATTATACACTACTCGCTTGTGTATACGACTGTCGCGCCTGCGCACGTCTCATTTAACGGTTTTATTCCACGGACTTTTTCATCCGAACTAGGGTTCCTACGTCGCATCCTCGAAGCATTGTCTCCGTTTATGAAAACGCCGCTAGACGAGAAAGCGGTAATCCAAGCCCTCGCTACGACCAACCCACAGACTGACTCACCCGCGTCCCCTGACGCCTCACCGGCCCACGACGTCGAATTCTCCGACGCCCATTCTATCTCGTCGCGTAAGCGTCCGATCGAGTTCGATGGCTCGCTAGGGTTATCCGACGACGGTACCGTCACGCCGTCGCAGTCCGACGACCAGGCCTTCCAGCCGGTCGAGTCCAAGCGCACGAAGCGCCTAACAAAACGCGCCGCGAAGGCGTCCACAGAGGGGAAATCTTCCCTTCCCTTCCAACCAGTCCCGCTCATGTCCATCGACACCAGCGCCCCATCCTCGTCCAAACAATTCCCTCCTCTCAAACCAGCATCCCGATGCTCACCCGTCCCTCCCCAAGCCAAGGCCCCGCCACCGGTATTTGTCCGGGACAAGTCTATGTGGCTCAAAGTCACCCAGCTGTGCGCCGACAGCAAAGTTTTCTACACTCACGCCAGAGTAGTTGGCGAAACAGTCAAAGTGACCTCTCCAAGCACTGAGGTTTTCCGTGCCCTTACGAGGCTTCTCACGTTAAATAAAATCCCATACCACACCTACGCTCTTCCGGAAGAGCGCAAGGTGCGAGCAGTTCTCCGCGGAGTCCCATTCGAGCTTCCTAATGAAGCTATCCTCGCCGATTTAGTCGCCCAAGGTCATCCCGTGGAAGCTGTGCACAAAATGTACAACAACACGGGTAGACAGTATCCACTGGCTCTTGCCATTTTATCAAACACGCCCGAGTCCCGGAACATTTTCCGGGCCGACATGACCATCTGTGGTCTTTCATTCATTAAAGTAGAGCCCCCGCATAGACGCGGCTTCCCCGGTCAATGCCATCGCTGCCAGCTTTACGGCCACGCAGCGGCGAACTGCTGCGCCAACCCCAGGTGCGTTAAGTGCCTGGAGCCCCACAGCACCAAAGAGTGCTCGCGCACACGCGACTCGGAGTCGCTTCCGGCCTGCGTTCTCTGCGGCCAAGCCGGCCACCCGGCCAACTACCGTGGCTGCCCTAGAGCTCCCCGACCTATCCCATCCAGGACTGCCACTTGGAAGTCCTGGAGAAACACCCAATCTGGCCCTCCGCCGAACACCGACGCGAACTTCCCTCCTCTGAGGACGCCTATCGCACCGCCTAAACCCGAACATTTTAATTCGTGGAGACGTACCGACACGACCACGACTACTTTAGCTGCTCCCCGTCCCGCCCCGGCGGCCCCGCGCGACCGGAAACAGGCCGAACCACGCGTTCGCAACACCGCGCAACCAGAGGGCAAATCGTCCCTAGCCGACGACACGAAGCTCGTCTGTGACGTCATCCGAAACGTCGACACCACTGAGATCTCCGTCCTGGCTCGCAAGATACGGGCGGCAACAACACCACAGCAGCGCCTTCTAGCGCTCGCTGAGCACAGCCATTTATTAACGTCGTTATAATGGCCCAAGCACTTAGTGCGCCTTCCTGTCACTCCGGTCGTACCAAACCTAAGGGCATCTCGCTCATCTCATTCAACACTCGCGGCCTCCGCAACAACATCCCTGAATTAAAGGAATTCGTTCGCAACAATGCCACAGACTTACTATTAGTTCAAGAAACGTTCTTCAAACCCGCCCACACCAAGGGCCTATCAATTCCCTCGTACAATCTCATACGTAACGACAGACAAGACAGAACCGACAGACGCCCCGGCGGCACCTTAAGCCGCACAAGCGGTGGCACCGCCATTTACTTTAGAAAGTCGCTCCACTGTTCCCATATTGAGACTCCTTCATTAACTAACTTAGAAGCCACTGTTTGCAAGCTAGGTATGACTGGGCATCCGTCCCTGATCATAGCCTCGGTTTATAATCCGTCGGGATCCCCGCTTTTAAACTCAGACTTAGAGGCCCTACTCTCACTAGGAGACTCGGTTATTTTATTCGGAGATCTTAACTCCAAACACACGGACTGGAAGTGCCGACCGACCAACGCGAACGGAGTCAAAGTTAGACAATTCATAGAAACAAAGGACATCGATGTCCTTTGTCCTTCCTCCCCTACGCATTACCCGGATAACGCGCTCAACTCTCCGGATATCATCGATCTCGCGTTAGTTAAAGGAGTCGCGCTCAACTTAAGAGCGATCGAAACGCTCCACGACTTAGGTTCTGACCACCGGCCGGTCTCGCTCAAATTCGGGCCTTATGCCAACGATCCAACCACTTCTTCTAAACCCTTCACCAACTGGGAAGGATATAAAAAATCGCTTGTATCAGGTCTCGATGCCGGCGGCTCACCACTGGCTACCATCAACTCAGAGTACTTCGTCAATACGGAAAAGATTGACTCAGCGGTCAACTCCCTAACACACTTAGTCCAAACATCTCTCCGAAACAACGAGCGTGTAGTCGAGGTGCCAAACCGAAAACTACCACTCGATGTCAGGAATCTTATTCAGGCCAAGAATGCGGCCCTTAGAAGGGCCGCACTCTTCCCCACTCCAACGTACAGGAGGCGTGCCAACGCTTTCCAGCGACGTGTTCGCTCTCGACTTGCCGAAATGAGGAACTCCAATTGGGACTCCCTCATGGAGGGAATCAAACCCTCCCATCAGGCGTTCTACAAGCTGGTGAAAGCCTTCCGCGTAGGCGCCCAACCTCTCACCCCGCCTTTATCACGCCCCGATGGCAGTATCGCCTTCGAAGACGTCGATAAAGCCGAATGTTTCGCTGACAGCATTGCTTCTCAATGCACACCCAGTTCGCAACCATGCGCTCCTTCACATATAGAATCAGTAGAGGATGAGGTCCGTAAAAAGAACTCACTCCCAGTCACCGCTGAGCCCATCGTCGTTTCCGTTGACGAAGTCCAAGACATCATCCGGGGTCTTAAACCCCGCAAAGCACCAGGAGCTGACGGCATCTCTAACGTCGCGCTTAAACACTTCCCCGAGCAGGTTCTCTCTCTCTTAGTTCTCATTTTTAATGCCTGCTTGCATCACTGCTTCTTTCCAACCGCTTGGAAGGAAGCAATCGTTATAGGTATTCCTAAACCCGACAAACCGTTAGACATACCGTCCAACCACCGCCCCATCAGTCTCCTCAAGGCTATGGGGAAAGTTTTCGAACGCGTCATACAGACTAGACTGAAGAACCTTCTTTTTCCAGTAGGCGGTCAACCCTTAATCATCCCTCATCAGTTCGGTTTCCGTGCCAAACACTCGTGCCCTCAGCAAATCCATCGTATAGTGGAATATATTCTAAGCGGTTTTTATCCCAAACGAAAACGTATAGTCGCGGTTTTCTTCGACGTTGCCAAAGCTTTCGACAAAGTTTGGCACGAAGGACTCCTTCTCAAACTTCACTACCTACGTCTGCCTGATCGCGTTGTTCGATTGGTCGCTTCCTACCTACAAAACCGCTCCTTTCGTTTTAGACACGAAGGAGTACTTTCTTCCCCACGCCCACTAGCGGCTGGGGTACCACAGGGCTCGATTCTAGCTCCCTTATTATTTTTAACGTACGTTAACGACATCCCCATCCCGAAAAACGGCGTACAACTATCGTTATTCGCAGACGACACTGCCCTATATTATCAATCACAGAAAATAGATTCGGTCCTCTTCAGACTCCAACACTCAGTTGACGAGTTAGGAAAATGGTTCGCCAAATGGCGAATCGAAGTCAACGCGGAAAAAAGCTCCGTGGTATATTTTCATCACAAACTCAACAGACAAGACGAACCTAACATCCGGTTGCTAGGCCCCCCTGTCCCGTGGAAAACCACAACAAAGTACTTAGGAGTAATACTCGACTCCAGACTGACATTCAGACCGCACATTAACAAAGTCACCAACTCCGCCAGATATTACATGGGCCGACTCAACAGTCTGTTGGGAAGGCATAGTAAGATGTCCCTCAGAAACAAGCGAACGCTCTATAAGGTTTGCATACGGCCGGTGATGTCATACGCCGCCCCTGTTTTCGCGCACGCCGATCCCAAAATCCTTCATCCCATCCAAGTTGTCCAGAACATTTTTTGCAGGAGAGCAACAAACGCCCACTGGTGCGTGAGGAACGCCGACCTGCACTTCGATCTCCAGCTTCCGACCATTCAAAAATCCTTTAAAGATTATTGCACAACATTTTTTAAATCCTCAGAGGAACATGCTAACCCACTTATCAGACAGGCAGCGGACTACACCGCCCCTAGTCTTACTGGCCACCAAATCCGGAGGCCACGTAACGTTCTCACAGATCCCCCCGACAAGATATCTTCTGACTTGGACCGCCGCCTGGCAGCCATAGTCAAGAACTCAAACAGTATCAATTAGTAGCGTCCCTAAGATGCCACATAGTCTCACCATTCGACAACACCTTCAGTGTTAACAACAAGCGTATGCTCCCTCGGGAGTGCCGCTAGCACCCTTTCCTTCTCTAAGGATGGGTCGCTTCAGATGAAGGCTTAGAGGCCACAAGGCCAAAGCCAACTCGGGTGGTGTTTAGTGGGTAGGCCCCTAGGTTTTTCGGGAGTCCCACATAACCAGCGCAGCCGGCTGCGCTGGTATGCTAGGAGCATTCACCACCCCCCTCCCGCGCTTTTCCGGAGGGTAGCCCATTTTCCATCTTCTGGGCGCAAAAAAAAAACGGACTTTTTCTTACGGTTTTACTATCACATTTTTTAGTTCGGTCGCGCAGCAAAATCCTTATCTCCTCCAAGCCTGCCGTAAGGAACTCGTTCCAAAAATGAAACACGTTTTTGGGTGGATGAATTATAATTTTAATATCAAAAAGTATTTTACTGACATCTACGTTATGTCCGTTAAGAGTGTTTATTTATAAAGTTGTGGATCAAGTTTAGATATTAGCAATACGACGCCATGAGTCACTCAACATAAATTCATTCAATTCGATATTATTCCTCCTTGAATTTGGTAATTTTTTCCTTAATTTTATTTTCAATCAATTGTAAAAAAATAAATCGTTTTAATTACAATTTTAATTATATTTTAATATCAGATATTATTTATGTATGTATTGCATCTGCATCCAAGATGGATACTTTTTGCATAATTAAAGCTTAATATCCCGGAAACAAAACTCCGCACGGCAGTTCTTTTTATGTTTTCCTAAGAACATAATTAGAAGCAAATTATTCAATTAAATTAATTGAACGTATTCGGATAATTTCATATAGCGCCATCTCAAAAAATTTTGAGGCATCAGTAGGTTATCACCCATTGTCAATAGTCCAAGTACCACAAAAGTTTACGAGATGGCGCTCTCCAGTTAATAGTTATAAAAATTGTATTTCTCAGGCGAAATCGCGTTTTTAGGAAACACGACTATGTAGGTAACACGACTTAAACAAAAACAAAAACTTAATTTAAATACAATATATGAACTAAATCATTAAGCTCGTTGCGAGATACACAAACACACACAGACAGACACCGAAAGACAGGGTTCTTTTGTAAATGGGTCAGGAAAGATCCGGATCTTCAAAATTGATTGAACGACATATTATGTCTACTTCCGCCATTATGTGAACGTCACCTGACAGTTCTTTTTTTTTAAATTATTAGTTTGTATCTTATACAGAATATGTGCTACAATACACAACAATTTTTTTTTATATTTTTCACTCTTTTAAAACTAATTAGCAACGGCGTTAAACAACCTTATCAGGAAGTCAAATTTCGATAAAACTCAAGTTTTCTTGCGATCGTATTTTAAGGAGTCGGTGCGTTATAAATGTTCCCGTCCAAAATAATTTAAACTGTGCCATTAAAGCAATACGGTGTATTTTACATCGACGTTCAGCTAATCAGTGATTGAAGAAATACGTCGCTTTGGCCGCGTATTTGTTTCGTTTTTGGGTCAAGGTTCCGTACTCACCGAGTTTTCTTGTAGAAACACAACTATGGTTTATGGTAACATCGACAACATTTATCTTTACATACCTAAGGTAAACATGGTAACGATTACTAGGAATATTGATAGGAAAAGGCGCACGTTTAGACATGCTCCTAAAGGCTCTACCAATTGTAGTTTACACTTGCAAGTTTTTGGTCTTATAATTTACATCAATATAAAAGTAGCCTTTTTCTATTCCCATCACACTTCGGACTGAGATACTGATTTAAAAAAAAATTGTCAGCTGCTCTTTTGTTATGATGGGATGCCGATCTTAAAGGAATTACGAAGTAATTGCCTAGTTATTTTATTATAAAAAATTATATCTTCTTTATGGGATGTGTCAATACTTCTACAAATATTCAATTACCAAAGTTTTAATTGATGAAATTATGAAACAATATACCGCAATGGTTTGTTCGACGTGATTTTATTTGAAGAATTCGACACGAGTACAAATTAGTTATAAAATAATCTCCTTTAGATTGTTCTTTGAGATGGGATGCCTCATTTGTAAGCGTCGTATGTTTGATCCTAACAGCCTTATATACACAACACACGCTCGAAACTACTTGTATCAACTACCTTAAGATAATTAGTAATATTTAACAAAATTAATGGTTAACTACAACACTATAACAAGTATTACTACGTCAACTAAGTCAAGTCAATCTTAATATAGCGATAACTTTAAATAATTGCTGCATACTCTTTCGTTTACAGGTCCTTCGGTTTAAGGTCCCTGGGCTATATAGCACCTTAAGCTCAACGGAAGACATGTTAGAGATTTTTAGCCGCCTGACTAACACTCCCTACTAAAAATCAATCTTAAAATGTTCATAACGTATTTCGGTTGCATTGCTTGAGACCCATTTAACAAGAGGGCTTCTTACTAGGTCGGAATGATTAAATCATTTCCTTGGTTAAAAAGAATATTTCACACAACAGGTATGGTATATGTTTGCTGTACAAACTATTGGAACTTACTGGTATAGTGGTATTATTACAGCTGAAATGTAATTCGAAACACATAACAACGAATATACCTTTTTTATTTATATTTAAAAGAATCTAAACTCATTAGGAAATCTACAGACGCTCACTAAAATGTTGTACCTTATAATGAAGAAAAAAAATTTGTCTCATTCACAGGTAAATTTTTACTGAATCATACACGCAAGATAAAGAATTCTATAATAAGATTAAAAATAGTGTCATGTTATGAACGTTTTACGCGTGAGCGGTGTCCGATAACGAATTGGCAAGATGCGATACGAAGTTATCGATAAGTGACGACTTGTTCTAATCCAGTAGATAGGCGGCTCCTTTGTCCCCGGCCTCCTCTACTCGTAGCGGCCCAAGTGTGTCAGTGGGGCAGGGCCGCGGGCCGCGGGCCGACGCGGCGCGACCTCGCTGCGCGCTGCAACTATTGATTGCGAGCGTCGCCTGCTGCTAACGGCGGGCGCTATCTCGACTGCCATTGACGTTGCAGGTTATAAAACGCCATTCATCAGAAATGGGATCATAAAAAAACAATAATGGCCTAGCAGTTTCAACATCGGGCACACCACCGGGGACTTGGGTTCGAATTAACTGCGAAAGTCGATTGCCATGAGCGCTTTCTCGACTGCCAGTGTCGATTGTAAAATGGTTTCCATCAGAATTGGGATTATCTCCGAAATATAGCTATGATGTCCTAGTTGTAATTGGTCTTCCCGAGATCGCAAATATACACAGCAGATTGCCTCTCGATCAAATACACTGACGGCGACGAATTGAAAGGGTTCCGGAGCGAAGTGGTGCCAACCAACCGAGGCCTGTGTTCTGCAGTGGACCTCAAAAGAATGATGATGAAAGTGCCCTTAGACGGTACGGGAAATGCTAAATGAACTATTCTTTCGAAAAAAATACCACGTATATTTTATTTTCAAACTCTTTGTATAAAACAAAGTCACTATTGCTATGTGTATATTTGTGTCTTTAAGTACATATGAAAAATTAAATGAAATGAAAAATGAAAATGAAAAAATATTTATTGTTTTTCTTTTTGACATATTTTTTTGGTTCCTAGCTCCCACACTAGGGTTCCATATGTTGTGGGTAACTAGATTCACACCACTCCTTATAAGTAAAACATGTCGAACTATTTTACCGTTTCAATACAGTTTTGAGCCCCCTTTGTAATGATTCTTCCGTGAAGTTTTTATTTACCTATATATAAAGCAATAACAAATTTTAGCCAGTTGTAAATCAACATTACACGCACCCACGCACATAACGGCAAGTAGGTAGTCAATGCAAACAATAAGTTACTTTAATCCTATAACACATAAATGTACAATAAACAAAGTACACTAAAAAAATTATATAATTGAATTTAACGAATTATACAAATGTGTTTGACGTACGTATGTGGAACCTGGTGACAATAACATTGGTATTTTTTATTTGGAATTCAGAAGTCAGAACCAGCCCGTTCGCTTTGTATGAAAAATGTTAATACCCCATCACTAGAATACCCTGGCGTCTGACATGAACTGTCAGAGTAGTGCTTGGTGAATATTCTATATATATTCGGTGTCTATCAAAGTCTGATTTTAAACTTTTCTTTACCAAAAACACAGTTTTCTTACTATCCCACCCGAAAGCGTAAGACATAAGTTATAGTTATTTATCCCAAGTTCAATGTCATAAAGATTGAATGCTTCGAGCCAGTCTCTTAAACAGAATTCCTAAATCCATTCAGATCCCCAAATGCGCTGTTGCTCTATCTAATCACGGAAGTGGACCGCATATCGAAACCCAGTAAAACTCAATGTCACCCCGGTGCCCCGATAACTACTCTCTTGTACTGGCATATAACAATCTGCTGAAACTCTAGCAGCGCCATTAGTGCCTGTTCAATACATTCAACATAAATAATGTTGCAATTTAATATAAATTAATGGCAATTCATTTTTTGTTTGTTGCACTATGGCAACACAGTTTTCTTCCTTTTTCCAATTTGGTGTGTTCAATTGCCAGCTATTGAGGTCTTAAATAAATTAATTTACGATAAAATTCAACAACAGTTTTATTTATACATCCTGTTTATGGTCCTATACCAATTGTAGAGTATAGGTACCTCTACACTAGGATAGCTTATTTATATAAATAATAAATCGTCTATTTATTATTATGTGCTTCAGAATAAAATCTGAAGGTTCAGCATAGTGGCAACGCTGCTCTCTTGAATTCGAATGCACAGTAAAATGGCCGTAAACACTTCCCAGAAAGCATTTCAGAGAATTTTTATTAAGCCTATAGCCTAAGCGTATTAGCATAAGCCGTTTAAAACGCTAAAAAAAATTAAAACGATTCGCTGATAATGAAACTAAAACTAATATATGTCATAATACACTTAGCGAGCGGAGGCACAGTGACGTGTTTATTGCCCACGTAATATAGGAAAAAGTATCAATATTAGGATAACCGAAAATCCGATTTCTACCTGATGAAGTCCCTAAAAGAAAAGCCGAAAGCAGAAAAGCTGAATTATTCGAGATACCGAAAAATCGTTTTGGTGACAATGACTCATCGTGAAGAACAGTCTCTAATGATGCCATTATGGTAACAAAGGTTATGTCTGTAGTAGGGATGTTAAAGATATGAAGTTTCGGATCCGGATATGGATACGGATATATGAATAATATTTTACCAGTTTCGGTTACGATTATGGATATAAAATTAATACGGATTATCCGATTGTTTCGGATAATTTCAATTACGGATATCAGATGAATTACGACTTGGAAAAAAATATAATGTATTTCCAAAGTTTGACTTTGTTTCTAGGTTTTGTGCAGTATTATAATCACAGAAAAAACAAATTAAATAATAAAAACTAAAATGCCGCTTATGTATCGGCGCGGTCAGCGTAAACTAGTCAAAAGGTGCTTTATTTAGATTCTGTCTCTATCCGAAATTATCCGAAACATTTTTATCGCATTCGGTTACGGTTTTGGATATATTTTTTTATCTCGGATATCCGATAGTTTCGGTTACGGTTACGGAGCTCCGTAACATCTCTGGCCTGTAGTATCCGCCAGATGTGCAACTTAAAAAGACCAATACGTGTATCCAATAACATTAAAGCAGAGTTGCGCAAAAAGTAATGAAACTCCTACAAAAACATTATGTAAAAACCATATCGATTCTCAACTGAAAGTAATTGTCGACAAAAGGTTGTGAAATTTTACAAAGAGCGAAGTCTAAAGGAGTCTAAGTGATTATAAAACAAACTACTTTAGCTCCATAATCTAACTCAGTAAATCCACTTGGGACATAATAATACATTGTATCATAATACTTAACCAATTTTTACTTCACGAAAATTAAATTCTTAATGTTAAATAACGTAGAATTTAAGTGACTCGGCCGTTATTAAACCATAAAATTCTGGTGCAAGTTTTGGTGACGCGACGTGATGCGACGATGATGTGTCCGTCTATTACGTTAGTATATCATGTTTATGTATAAAACATTCATAAAATATTCAATGGCCGCCATTTTGGCGCGACTAATGTGGCATAGAGTGACGTTACGCCTCGTCTTGAAGGATCTTTATTACAACCTTATGCATTAAAAACAAATATGCCATTTCTTAACCATATGTTGTGGTAAAAATACATAGTAGCTCTATTCTGGACATAAACTACCTACTAGTTAATCGATTTTTTAATAAGTATCGCAATTGTTTTATCAAAAAATGTAGTTTATTAATAGTCGTATTGTAGAAATTTGATTGACGTATAAAAACGTAAACGAGTACCTACGCGTCCAGTATAAAATTAATATAATAATTACGCGTCTCTAAGATTCGTATTTACTGCGTTCGTCGGTAGGGCTACGTTTAATTTGAGTTGACGTCATTCGTCCTTGACACTGACAGCGCAAACGTGGCCGCCTGTCGACGTGGATATTGATTGGCGAATACCATAGTATAAAAAGGATGATCTATAGTAATCTATTATTCGTAATTCGTTGTAGAGAAATGTACCTATAGAAACGAAAGATGGGATTCCAATTGAGCAGCTCACTGGGTGCCGCTCGAATCTAGTTGATTCAGATTAATTCGTTACGCTTATACGTAAAATCACCGACACTATCAAAGTAAAAAATTTCAATATTCTTAACCGACATAAAAAAGGAGGAGGTTCTCAATTCGACTGTATTTTTTTATGTTTGTTACCTCATATAGGTTACTAAATTATAAACTAAGGACATTGATCTGTGCCTTAGGATGAAAATAAAAAGAAAATTGTGAAGAAAAGCTATTGCAAACTAGATGGTTACTTTAAAGACAAGACTACTTGGAGATGGAGATGGTAATATGAGTTTAATGTATACCTATAAGCAGTAGTAAGTGCGTTCCATAACTGTGGGTTGGAAAAAACCTTGAGAGTTTCGTGTCTATACTTCTTTTTCCGGGACCACTCACGGTCGGGGTTTGTTGAAGCGACGGTCTAGTTTGACTTTCAATAATTGTTTGTAAAACCAACTTGAAATAAATCTTATTTTATTGCGAATTAATTGGTCCGTGTAAGAATTTTATTTGTCTAATACTGAAGAGTTGTTTTGATATATTAAAAAATAAATTTATCTTAATTTTTTCTATAATGTCTATTACTGGTTATATATATACTCGTATAGTATTCGGATAAATATAACTTTTGATACAAGTACTCTATGCGTTCCAGTTCTGTCCGCCGCACGCGATAACGTAAGTTCCACATAAGATAGAAAAAAGTGAGCTGGTTATTTATATTTTGAGAAACTAATGAAGCAATTAGTTTGCATTAAGTCATGGTAAGAACTGCCCTCTCTAGTTGGGGCCGATCTCTTGCTCTCTATTTAGGACCGTGATGCGCAATGCAACTATTGATTTTACCGCCCCCGCGCTCCCGGCCCGGCCCGCGGCCTCTCGCAGCATCTTCAGTAGACCGCAACCCCACAAGGCTTTGTGACTACTCTGCCGTCATATCGTGGACCGTTAGAGACTTCATCTGTGCGTCCATCAAACCAGCCCTGCTCATTACACCCTAACCTAACGGACGAGAGAATGTAGTCAGATCCACTCATTTCGAGATCGCGGAGCTCTTTACCGCTCCCCTCATCCTGATATATGGTACTCAGATTCTTTAGTTGCAAGCTAACTACAATCTCAAAATAAAGTGTTTTAAACACAGAAGCATAAAATCTCTTTTACTATCTTTGCTATTAAAGTATTTTCACTGCTAAATTGAATATTAGCAAGTTAGTATATATGTACATATGAGCGCCATCTTTTCGATAAAGCTTGATGAAGTGTGACCATATTCACACTTTTCCCCAACTTTGTAACATTTTCTCACTTAAGTTGTTATACGTAGCTCTGTTGACCTTTTTTAATTAAACCTAATTTAAGGGCGTTGATCAGTGCAACACACTTATGCATAATCATAGTCTCACATACGTATCTTTGTACATATATGTTTTTTGTTCCAAAATATTATTATTATTATATATGTATTATCAAGACGATTCAGGACTATTATAAGCTCCAATAGATGGCGCTGTAATCGAAGTACTAACGAATTCTAAATTTAATAACCGAAATTATCCATATTTATATAAAGGTAATGCATCAAACCTGCAAGACCAGTTAACGGGTGCATACGATTATACATATTTTATAATAATTTTATTAACAATTCGCATAAACTTCGTTTAAAATAACCGAACGTGTCGTTTTCAACCACCTGCCGAAGTGTATAATATTACTACTACTACCATTGCACTTGATGATACGTCTATCAGGTTGCATTCGAATGCAGATATCAGCAATTAATTGTATGATTCATAAAATAACGCATAGGAACGAATACTTAAATAATAGTTCAGTGATGAATACGGAAAATATATTTACGGCATTAGTATACAGAGTGGGTATTCTTGTCTTATGAAGGCCTCCGACGTAACTCAACGACTTTTAATGATGACAGCTAGAGTATCCCCCGAAGCACATAAGTATAAAAAGACTAACTACCCCTACTTAATGTCATGATTGTGACTAACAACCCGGCTGTACCCAGCGTTGCTGAAGAACGCTCGATCGCCTACGATTGACACAAAACGTCTGTAACATGTTTATGTTAGGTTTAGCTATTTGTTGAAAGAATATTATTGACAAGTTGAACCTAAAAGATTGCGATCGACACATAAAAACGAGCATTACGATGACCAATATAACTTGACCTTGATCATCTAGTTCAGTGCTTCCCGATCGTTTCTCGTTTCCGTACCCCTTAATAAAACTTTTCATTTATAAGTACGCATCCCCTGATAACTCCATACCTAATTCTAATAATGTGTTTAATTTCTCTTAAGGTCTACCACCTTAGTAACTTATTATTTATAAGGCTCATTTTAAAGTACATATTGTACACATAATACATTATAATAATGATTATATAAGTTAACTGTTTTAACCTTTCAGTATTTCCGTTGTTACTAATTTTTTTTTTACCCCCGATGGGATCCCGCGTACCCTCAGGGTTACGCATGCGACAGGCTAGGAATCGCTGATCTGATTGATTGATTGAAAAGTTTAATTCCGAATCGAAGTTTTTTTGGAAAAAGATAAATTATACGTTGAGACAGTGGCAGTTGAGTTCAGGAAAGTACGTTACATGCTGGGGTTTATCTAGAGAAATAAAACACATAACATAGGTACATGAGTACCGTCGGAGTTAACACGAGTGGCACAGAGGCTGGCCACCCCCAACTGGAGGTACCTTGGCATTAGTAGTGCGAGGCCCACTTAATATTAATATTATTATTGCAACAGGAAAAATCGTATTACCGATATTCACCTATTTCTTCGTCACTAAGTAATCTATGCATATAATAAAATTTTAACTGATCGCTTTTTGTACATTCACGATATATGAGAAAACTACTATTTGGGGTCTTTATTAACGCAATAAAACCCAAGAAATTAGTCGTTAGAATTTTTGCATGTTTGTCTGTGAGTTTGTGCGCGCTAATCTCGGAAACGGCTTAACCGATTTCGTTATGGTTTTGATTACTGAAAAGTATTGCGGAAAGCGTCACTTAATATTTGAAGTTTCTTTTAAATTCCTTTTTTATTTATGAACGGATACAAATAAAAAAATATATGAATTAATATATGTATTTCTAATTCGCAGAACGAGAAAATCCCAGTGTTAATGCAGATGCTATTTAAAAGCGTAAGATAGTTTATCTGAAGCGAAGCGAGGGGGTTTTACTAGTAATTATTCAAATCATTAACAGGTTTCGTGCCAAATAATTATAGTTTTACGGCATTAGTCCACGCTAGTATATGCAGTCGGTTTTGCAATTGACCGCCTCAGTCCCGGAAACTACCGAGACGCTTAGGCAATGCACATTTTGTCAGCGATGACGAAATTCGAAAACGTCAAATGTACGCAGTAGGTTAACGATTTGTTTTAATGCATACAATAACATTTTGAAGTTTTCGAATTTCGTCACTGTTGAGAAAATGGTTCATTCTAAATTAATATCCCACAAATATATTTTAGAAATCCCCGTCCATGATATATTCTACGAATTTCCAGGTTTTGAACAGTATACTCTCTGTTTGTTCTAAGTTGAAATGTGGATATTTTATCTCAGTTTGACAAAGGTGGCTGGCTTAATGCTTCTTTGTGTAACGGTATCAACTTAGATAAGACTATGTCTGAATTTATATTGATTGTTATCATTTTTTTTCGAAAAGTTTGGGTTTTCTTTTATTATTGAGACTGGTTTAACTACATTTACAAAAGGTTGTTACAAAGTAAATTATTATTATTTACTGTCCTACTGTCACCGTAAGCTATCAAACTCGAGAATACGCTGATTAAACATTAAATTCTTGGTTAATTCTGGATTCTAGCTGTAAAGTCATTATGAGTTTCGCACAGCCCTTCGGTCTTTCAAAATTTCTTATTTCCTCTACCCAAAGGTTGCTCCGCTAGCGACCTTACGTCACCATTTTGAATTCATGTTATTCACATCACTCATTAATTGTTTTATGGTATATAAGTAAAATATATATATATCTAAAAATTAAGCCATCCAAATTACGTCGCAGTGGCCTCCTACATTGTGGGCCCATGCATTCGGGACATCCTCGTTTTGTATGTGATCCGTGTCTTACAAGGGCCGTGAAGGGGTTGCAACCTGTAGTTAATCCACTAGCAAATTAGCAATCAACCTTGCTTGAATCTACTGAAGGAAGGGTCCCGAGTTTACCGGCTTGGGCAGACATTCTGTGGCAGAAGTTATTGATCCAAGATAAAAAAAGACTTCGCTGTCTCATTTGTATTTCAATGGCATTCACGACACTAAATGTGGCCGAGTTTGTATGCGCGTTTATTTGTTTAATTCTATCAATTTGTACCTTCGGTGAGCAAATCATAGCGGAAGAAAGATGCTGTTCTTAAATGCATCGATGACTTCATTGTCTATATGCATACTGCATTAGTCACTATATAACTCGTGTTAAGAACAAAGATGTTGGTAGCGCTGTGAACTTGAATATCCTTTGTTCCATTTTCCTTGACTTTGTAATTATACTTCATTGACTAATTGACATTTGTCTTAATTAAAGTAGATCATGCTTCGTTTGTAGCTTCATTTTAAAAGCAAAAATTGTTGGAAGCAACAACAATGCAAAAACTTCCATTACTAATAAAGATTTGAATTTGATAAAATAAATTAATTTTCATTCATCTGTGTACTGATCTTTCTATACATTGACCTAAAATCGAAGAGGCATAAGCTCACTGCCGGAGTACCTACTGCCGTATATTAGACGGAAACCGTCAAGCCTTGCTAAATTAAGGATCAAGAACCCAAGTATGTCCTACGGTAATTCTTAACGGTAGATCTTGGAGACCAGATGAATTGGCTCCGACAAATCATCTTTATCTTAGTGGCTCTTGGGAACTCAACCATCAGCCATTTAACAAAATAATATTTGTCTCTTGTACGAGCACATTGTAAAATATTATACTGCTAGGTTTTTACACAGGAGTCTTTTTATTGAGACGGAGTAGTCCACTCATATTTTTTTTACATAGAATAAGTTAATGCTTGACAACAATCCCACCTGCTGGTAAATAGTGATGAAGTCTAAGATGTGAAACGCACCAATTTATATGAGCCTATTTCACTCTCCTCTTGAAGACTCGCACATTGTAAGCAGTATATTAACATATAATTGTACCCATATTTAATTGTATTACGAGTACTAATTTATTTACCGGGGGATTTCATATTTTCGCGAGAAAATCATACACGATATGATATGTATTTTCGTGGAAAACATGCCAGACTTCATGTATTTGAAACAATATCAATACCCGACCTATGTTTCCGGTTTCCTCAGCAATTCGTTGTCTGGGAGAAATCGCTTGTAAACAAGGCGTTGCGTGACGTTTTTTTTTGAACTTATCATTAAATTTTTAATATATTATTTACTGTGTATATATAATTTTGATTTGGAAGTGTGCAAGCAGTAGGTTTTTTAATAAATATATTTGCAGAAAGGCTACTTTAAAGTGTATCATTCTTTTTACATGTTAAACGAATCCGGCCGAGCACCTAATATCGAGTGCTTCGCTTGACATAGACGGGAGGTGCGGGGTTGCGGCGCGGTGGGGACGGACACGTCGGCCCTCAATCGATAGCGGCGTCTAGGGGAGAAACGGCCTAACTACATACAATACGAATACAGATTTCACTACATCGCGCGGCTCAGTCGAGTTTCAACTCTAACTGTGAAGCACAAGATCCATTTTCCATGTTCGTCACTCAAATGTTCTATAATATCAATGGTGGGGGAACGACGTAACTGCCTTACGCGCACATCATACAACGTGCAAATAATGGTATGAATGCTATTTAGAGATATTATAGGTTGAGTTACGTAAACTGAATGCAGGTATGTACAAAGCCGGTTGAGAATACGCTATTGGATCCAGAATATCGTCAAGTGGGTATATATGAATGAACTGAATTTTTATTATGGCCATTCATCATACAACATATCGTACTAATTACGGCGCATCTTAATTAGCTCCGAACCTAAATAAAATTACTAAAATAAAATTTACTTTAGTTTTTAGAGAAGGACGTCAACCTTTACATTTGACTAATGGAAAAAAAAGGATTTTAATTTTTATGTTTGTTACGAGAATTGGTACCATTGTTTTAAAATTATAACTTTTTTTGTCCCAAATACATGTATGTTTAGCTTTCGGTCAATTATCAGAGATGATATATATGTGGAAACCAGTTTAATTTGAGCTATCCTTCAATGTAAATTAAACATTCAACTGGATCTGATTTTGCACGTCATCTTGCACGTGATGACAGTTTTTTTATACCTACCGTATACATAACTTACTATTTAGCTTTTAGTTGAACCTTTCCTATTATATGTAACTTTTCATTAAGTAATACAAAGCAATACACTCAATACCGTCCTATTTAAATGAAATTATAAAAAAAAAATACAATTTGTTTTAGTTTTCACATTTGTTTGTTTTGATGTAGATCTCAACAGAATCATCCTTAAAGTGTAAGCAAAATTCCCTAAAGTGTTAGCGATAACAAATTGGAAATTTGAAATCGCGCGACATATTGAATGACAAATCAATACAAACAATTTGAAGTTTTCCAATGTCGTCATGACTGTCAAAATGTTACGTTATTAAGATGCCTGCAATTCGGGGACTTCGTCGCCTCGACTCGGTAGTTCGTCCACCGTTAAATTAGGAAGCTGGCCTAATTTGTCGAAACCGCGACGGAACTATCGTCGGAAATGAATTTGAATTTGCAGAACCTACTACGCAAATAACTCGAATTGAGCTCGGGGACAATTGTTTAATTTGTCGAAGGTGTTACACCTTCGATATGATGGATGTTAGGAAGCTGCGTAACCGTAACCGAAACTATCGGATATCCGAAATAAAAATATATCCGAAACCGTAACCGAGTTCGATAAAAAAGTTTCGGATAATTTCGGATAGAGACAGAATCTAAATAAAGCACCTTTTGACTAGTTAACGCTGACCGCGCCGATACATAAGCGGCATTTTAATTTTTATTATTTAATTTGTTTTTTCTGTGATTATAATACCGCATAAAACCTAGGAACAAAGTCAAAATATGTAAATAAATTATATATATTTTTCCAAGTCCTTAATTATCTTATATCCGAAACCGAAATTATTTGAAACAATCGGATAATCCGAAATAATTTAATATCCACAACTATTATTATTATTATTATCCACAAATATTATTCATATATCCGTATCTGAAATTTCATATCCACAACATCCCTAGTGTATACCAATGTATTATATTTATCATGAGGCATAAATGTCTAGGTAATATTCAAGGTACTACAGTATAAACCCTAGGTTTAGATTTTACGTAAGGCTCCCTACAACGTTTGCAAATATCTTGTGAAAGAAACTAATGCATACTATTGTATTTTATTCGAAGGCCGTTGGGAACAGCGATTCTAATTATCCGAAATTAGCCATTTGGTTTCGGTTCGTATCCCTTAGGTTCATAAATAGTACCGCACCAACGCAATACTCTTTACATCAGGCCGTTGTAATTTTTAATGCTTATCCCATGTAACCGAACCTTCCTCGTAAATTGGTAAAAGTTGCATGTCAAACCATCCAATGGTTTTGGAGATTATCGCATTTAAACAGACAGAGTATCCCATACTACGTCGAGAGAACTCCTCCATCACGACCTCGGTGAGCTGAACGAATCGTTTTCTTTGTTCAAACACTCACATTAACTTTTTCTAATCGGCTCACTTCACTCGTAGATTCCAACTCGACCAGCATAAGAAGAACCCTGAGTAATTGAGTATTGTAGATTTGTTTATGAATTGTTAATGGGCGACTGTGCCTTGGTAAATTACGTGGATTGTATCTCTCGCTGGTAAGTACATAAGATAAAAAAAAATATACTAATATTATAAAAAGAGAACACAAATTCTGGAAGTTTGAGTATACACGGAGGGTATTCTCCGGACCCAAAGCACCTATTTAAAAGATTCTTTTACCATTACAAAAGTACATTACATATGGACATAAGAATATAAAGTATAAAAGAAATCCTCTATCTTTCCGTCTAAATACGACAGGTTTCATTTCATACCGTTATTACCAATGGAAACCCCAGAATGTTTTTAGGTTAGAATGAAAAGGTTTACATGTTACATCACGTCAAACATTAGAAAACGATTGTGATGCGAAGCGAGGCTGGGTTACTAGTTTACAATAAAATTATGAATTACAAATGTATACATAAATTACACACTTCGCCGCGCATAATTTGACTACCGTTGAGAGTCCTTATGCGTTGCATATTATGGTTCAAAATTTCATAACGAATTCCCAAAGTTACTCTTTCCGAGAGAGGTAGAAGGGGGAATGTTTAAAACCGTATTTATTTGTTTGAGGTTTGTAATTAATGTAAAGTTTTTAACCCCACGAGTTCGGGCTGTACTTTGCGTGTCAGTCTGAGTAAAGAATTTGATTAAATACTAGAAACTCGTCCCGAACGTACGTTCGATTTCAACAATGAATTATTATGTACATGCCTATACTTGATATATGGCCTCTGTCCATACGGAATAATACACCTTTACATAGGTCAAAGAATTTTTCAGATAGGTGCCACGGTTCCAGAGATTACCTTCCACATATACATAAATACGCAATCTAAAAAAGTTCACATTCTCTCTTTATAATATTAGTATAGATAAGTAATTTTTTTTTTAACTTAAGCTCTATTTTTCTTTCTATTCTACCTCACATTTTAACATCACAAGGGTCAGAAAATGCTATTAGGCAATCAATTCGCGCTTGTGACTCCTCTTTTAAATAGTTTCAAAATAGCTAATTAATAATTAAACATTAAATAGTGTTCCATAATTTAAACGAATTTCTTTGCTGGTTTTATTTCAGAACTGAGTGTTGAAAAAAAAACTAAATATTTATTATTTCAACTAATGATGAGAAGTTTATCTTATTAAACGCATCTGACTTACTGTGTTGAATTTATTATTGCGAGTAATTTAATATAGTCATAGCATAACAGGGTAAAGACACCTACATATATATAAGTTAATTGTAATAATAATAGAATCCATAACAAGTCAGTATGTAACCCTGAGAGGCGCCTTAAAATCCTGCCTCGTCACGTCAGAGCCAAGAAAATCTTGAAGGTTGTGGCGCCGATCGATTAAGTATAACAACGCTCTAAGGTACTCGCTCCAGTGATCAACAATTGGAAACCGCGCCAGTCACCATACGAACCTTCAAAGCAAAAATATATATTTTTTGTAACCCACAAAATACAACAGATTATGTGTTGGAGTAGTATTATAACAACAGCGATTTCGGTGCGTAGCGACGGGAAGTTAAAAAACTGTGTGAAGACGGAGACGGCGAAATACAAATATACTAATAATAGATTTACGTTTACCGTAACGGGGCCAATTTGTATGTAAAATATTTTTAGGTTTTTTTTATTTAGGTAGGCTTTGTTGTCGATATAGAAATATATCTCTATAAATTGGATCTCTATCCAAACTAGGGTTGTTATAGATATGGATAATATTTTACCAGTTACGCTACGATTACGGATATGAAATTCTTTCGAATTATCCGATTATTTCGGATAATTCCAGTTACGGATATTAGAAGATTAGGACTTGGAAAAAAAATTATTTACAAGGTAATAGTTTCACTTTATTTCTAGGTGTTATGTGGTATTATAATCACAAAAAACGTTAGCCTTTAAAATTAAATAACTAAAGTTGGTTGTCTGTAAAGTCGGCTTACGGGACGATAATTTTACGTGATAACGTCATAAGAAAACATTGATGGAAAATTGGATACTTTTATGAATTGAATTGAATTATTATCATTGAATTAACATTATTTTGTATAAAACAAAGAAAAGAAGGAGTTAATTAAAAATTACAATTTTTTCGATAAATTAACATTTATTTGCACTCGTTAATTCAAATATTTTTTCACACAAATTATACAGATTAATTACAAGTAACAATGTGCTATTAACAATTTATTTACAACTTATAAACATGTGTGATATTTAAGACGCATCGGCCGTTGGAGTGGGAGAGATAGATGCGTCACAAGCCGAACGTTTAGGCCGATCGTGCTTCTCTATCGCTTTTTCCGCGCTCTCGCTTGTACGCTCGGCGCAGGCGGAACGTGACAATGAGTCATGCTTGTTCGTGCGTGCAGCCGGCGTTCATTGATTTATAAGACGTTATCACGTCAAAAACTATCGAAGAATTAGAGCGACGCAAAACCTGTCATAAGACGTTCCATTAAAGTCTACATCTATCCGAAATTATTCAAAACTTTTTTATCGGATTCGGTTAAGGTTTGGGATATATTTTTATTTCGGATATTTGATAGTTTCGGCTACGGTTACGAAGCTCCATTGCAGCCCTAGCGTTAAACTGCACATTGACCAACCCATGAAATAATTGACCTTAGATATAAATTTCATATTATGATAATTAACGTCTACTATTTTTTGTAGGTAATAACCTTCATAATTATCGCAAACATTACGCTGAGAAAGCAATATTTACGAGATTTTTTTCTAATACTTCTTTAGATTCTTCCACCATCTACCAACCAAATCAAATCTTTTAGTGCATATAGATTTTTAGAAACAATATTATTTTGAATTTTAGGCTAGTATGATTAAATATGGCTTAAAATGACTTAGGGGCGAATAAAGAAAACATTTTAATCCTTTACAGACTGGAGCGCAATGACATGACGATTTTAATCCTTTATAGACTAGTGCGGAGAACAATAAGGATTTTAATCCTTTGTAGACTAGTGCGGAGTAAAATGAGGATTTTAATCCTTTACAGACTGGAGCGTAATGACATAACGATTTTAATCCTTTATCGACTAGTGTGGAGAACAATGAGGATTTTAATCCTTTGTAGACTAGTGCGGAGTAAAATGAGGATTTTAATCCTTTACAGACTGGAGCGCAATGACATGACGATTTTAATCATTTATAGACTAGTGCGGAGAACAATAAGGATTTTAATCCTTAGTAGACTAGTGCGGAGTAAAATGAGGATTTTAATCCTTTGTAGACTAGTGCGGAGTAAAATGAGGATTTTAATCCTTTACAGACTGGAGCGCAATGACATGACGATTTTAATCCTTTATAGACTAGTGCGGAGAACAATAAGGATTTTAATACTTTGTAGACTAGTGCGGAGTAAAATGAGGATTTTAATCCTTTGTAGACTAGTGTGGAGTAAAATGAGGATTTTAATCCTTTACAGACTGGAGCGTAATGACATAACGATTTTAATCCTTTATAGACTAGTGCGGAGAACAATAAAGATTTTAATCCTTTGTAGACTAGTGCGGAGTAAAATGAGGATTTTAATCCTTTAAAAACTGGAGCGCAATGACATGACGATTTTAATCCTTTATAGACTAGTGCGGAGAACAATAAGGATTTTAATCCTTTGTAGACTAGTGCGGAGTAAAATGAGGATTTTAATCCTTTACAGACTGGAGCGTAATGACATAACGATTTTAATCCTTTATAGACTAGTGCGGAGAACAATAAGGATTTTAATCCTTTGTAGACTAGTGCGGAGTAAAATGAGGATTTTAATCCTTTGTAGACTAGTGCGGAGTAAAATGAGGATTTTAAGCCTTTGTAGACTAGTGCGGAGTAAAATGAGGATTTTAATCCTTTACAGACTGGAGCGTAATGACATAACGATTTTAATCCTTTATAGACTAGTGTGGAGAACAATGAGGATTTTAATCCTTTGTAGACTAGTGCGGAGTAAAATGAGGATTTTAATCCTTTACAGACTGGAGCGCAATGACATGACGATTTTAATCCTTTATAGACTAGTGTGGAGAACAATGAGGATTTTAATCCTTTGTAGACTAGTGCGGACTAATGAGGATTTTAATCCTTTACAGGCTGGAGCGCAATGACATGACGATTTTAATCCTTTATAGACTAGTGTGGAGAACAATGAAGATTTTAATCCTTTGTAGACTAGTGCGGAGTAAAATGAGGATTTTAATCCTTTACAGACTGGAGCGTAATGAAATGAGGATTTTAATCCTTTAGAAACTAGTACGGAATCTATTCCATTAATGGATTGTTTCAGTGGATTAGACCATGTACTTCTCCAAGTATTACTGACATCTAAGAACCTACTTCCACAGGTGTTTACAATACGACAGTCTTGAAATCAATATAAAAATTACAATTTGCATAAAAACCGGTTGGATAGAATCAGAGCTACAGGTTCATACAATAGGGGAGCCATAAATGTGGACGACATTCTGCTGAGTGAAGCCGATGAGGTCTTCTTGAAACGTAAAGCTGATTCTAGGTTTTCTTCATTCAGCGTTCCATTGTGTGTATCGCATTGCATTAGACGGAATACTACAACAAATGGTGTCGCCTTCGTTAAAGGAGGGTACTCATCTAAAAGTAGGGTAGTTAGCTACGGCTCCCCACCTGAAATACCTGTCAATCTTCTTTAAAAATCGCTATCATGTTTAAATAACGCAGTCTATTGTAGCTCTTAAAAGGCGAATCTCTGCCTAGAAAACGTAAGTGAGTGAGTGAGAAAGCTTTATATCAACCATTGCGAGAAGTATATATAATGTAAGTAGATTAGTGTTATGTAAAAGTATTGATGACATCTGTGTTTGTGATATAATTATTGTAATAAGAAAACAGTGTCATAGTAAATTACTGTGTATTAATGTAATGAATCCAACATAAATATATACTATATACTTAAGTGTATTGTTATGTATATGTAATTCAAAACACAAAAGAACATATAAACTATTTTTGGACAGTATTTCAGTGTATATCTGACTTAACCACTTATCTTTCAGGGAAAACAGCTCGCCAGCAAGTACGTGTGTGAATTAAAACCACACGAGATAAGATAACCTCTTACTACGGAAATGGCAACGCTTAATCGTTCCTACAGCGTTTTAATTATTATAATATATTATACGTATAAAATATATAGTTGTAGTACGTAACAGAAATGGAATTTTAATTATTCAGTAGTTATTGGGGTCTCATAACCAAATATTAACTTCCATATGGTAGTAATGCGTGTTAAATACATTGTAATAGACTTGCATACATAATTCATTGCCTGGTTGCGTTGGTTAAGGGTATGAAATTATTTCACATTAGCCGTTTGTTTCGAATACGGATATTAGAAGATTTGACTTGGAAAAAATATAAAAAATATAAAATATTTACAAGGTTTGACTTTAATTATAGGTATTACGTGGTGTTATAATCATAGAACAAAAACATTAGCTTTAAAAATTAAATAATAAAACCTATGTAACATGAGAACGATGCGCCTAGTATATCGGCATGGCCGGCGAAAATCCCCCTATCCAAAACTTTTTTGATTGGATTCGGATGTATTTTATTTCGCATATCCGATAGTTTCGGTTAAGGTTACGGAGCTCCATACATCCCTGGTTCAAACGAAGGTCTCCGGCACGGTCAACCAATTATTGCATATTAAAATAATATACTTGGCTTCAGTGAATATACGAATCGTAAATAAACTTTTGGACCTAAGACTTCTCTGTAATATTCTCAAATGTGAAATATTCTGCAAATATGTACTTGGATAGGGCGGTGGACTACAGTTGTTACACGTCATATAGTGAGAGAGCTCAATAATCGGAGAGCTTGGTCTTACGATAATGTCTCTTTCGCTCCTTCAGAGTGGTGTAGATAGAAGCAAGAAATGACGTGCGTAAATGTATTTACAAAATTTTGATGTTTGAGGAATATTTTTATATTTGAGGTATATTTTAACAGGTAGGGTATTCTTCATATCGATAAGTGTTTGTGAGTAAAAAACGTTTAAAGCTTCGAAATAATTGCTCGTTTTATGCAAACTAATTCTCGTGTCAACTTCTTGAGGTAGATTAGTTTTCTATCCATCTTTGATTTATGTTATAAGGAAGTTTTGTAGCGATTTGATGCTTCAAGATCCAGGCAGCATTTTAGTTAGATTACACGATGCGTTTGGCTTGCCTGATGCAAGTTTTAGGATTCTAAAACAATATTCACTTCAAATAATATTCATATTTATACCAGATAGATAACCTTTGTTTTATTTTTAAAATCCATGGATGCAATAATAAGTATGCAATATTAATTACTGTGTCGCAATTAATGAATATTTAATTAATTTGAATCAAGGTAACAAGCGAATTCAAGGTCTATTATAATATTTAAAGCAAGATTATGAATTGTAATATTCATAATATTACATAATATTTATTACTTTACGTACTTTAATTATAACGGACGCCCGCATAGCATAGCTCAGTTGGTAGTGACCCTGCTTGCCGAGCGAAGGGTCCCGGGTTTGATTTCTAGCCATAGCATATATGTATTTGACAGATAAATGTTTGTCCTCGGGTCATGGGTGTTTGTGATATCATATTTGTGTATGTCCATGCCACCCGCAACACAGGGAATCCTAGTGCGGGGGTGTGAGTGTGTAAGCCTTTATTTAGAAAAATATACATTGTAATTCCGATCGATACATAACTACGTTTCCATGTATGGTTGTATATGAAGCTAGCTCCACTTCTTGACATATCGTGAACAGCCACCGTATGACTGAGCGGGAGCGTCCAATTACCCGAACTTATTTGTTAGCAAGTTGACGATAATTAAACGCCAAGTGTGGTATGATTGTGCGCATGTGTTTATTTATGAGTGATCATCGCACCAATAAGCAGTCGTAACTCATTTATATTACCCACTAGACGATTAAATGTTACCTTACATTCATTAACTGATCATATACATGTGTCGCAACTTGGATACAGCGTTGGGGGTAACGAGGTGTGGTAAAGGGTACTTTTATTAGGTGTGTGGTGTACGCCCGCAGCAGACATGTGATATTTAAAGCATTGTATTTTACTCATTTATTTTGTACGCGCTATAAAATTGCAGGAAACAAACTGTACGAAACTTTTGTCCCAGCGCGTTTCTACGAGTTATTCATCATCAGAAATTTCTTCCAGTCTGCCCAAAAAGTGAAAGTGATACAGCGAAACAAACTTAACGCGTACCTAAATAACAATGTGACTATGTTAAAGCATCAACAACAAATTAACATATTTCTGTATAAACATGAAACACAAAATCCCGAAGCCTACTCAAATCAAAATGTCACACTTGACGACTGAAGTGTCACTCGCAAGCATACATTCAGCAAGCACAGTTCAATAGACAAGAGAAAGCGGCTCGACGAACAGGGGCTAAACCCTCATTGCTAGAAATCATGAGAAAAAACAAAAAGCACATTGAAATATATTGAAGATTCTTCGTTCTTCCGTGTTTCCGTCTTATTCTTCCGGATGAATATAAGCGCGACATTCTGTATGCACTGAGCACCCGAGTCTCCGAGCGTCTTGCACCGCCCGAGAGGTAGCACGCGGCTACGTCCCGACGGGCACAAGATGCATTTAGAATGTCACACTATAGTTCTTCTATCTTCCTTCATCTACTCATTCTTAACAGCTGCTATACAATCTATTATAATCCATAATAAATAAATGTCATAGAGTCCTTATCAAAATTTAAATTTTAAAATTACAATAAACATATGGAATGCCTCCCTGATTTACAAAGCCGCTAAGTTAATTATTTATTTCAATGTAACAAGCATACCTCTGGTACTAAATGCAACAAAACATATATTTTTAACGTTAAAGAAGCAAACTTCAGATTTGTTCAAAACCAGAATGTATAATAAAAATGAAACCTTTTAATTCAAGAAATCTGGGAAAAAAAGTGGCTATATTTCAGTTTATTAACCACATTGAGGAAATTAAGTATTTCATATTGAATAAAATTAAACTGGATTAAAAATTATATATATATATATATATATTTTGAGAAGTTTTAACACAATACTGAAACTTGATATTTGATGAAACTTCAATTATTAGTAATCAATAATCTTCAGTGTTCTTGTGATGAATGCCCTCACAACTCACCCACCATTCGACAAGACTGAGGTAGACGCTCCTCAAGTCATGAGGAATGATGGGTGAGGCACGAGGATTGATGACTTTTTACTCTTCTGTCTTCTGTTTTCTTTGTCACACAATCAATAAAACATCTAAGTGCTTTTCGCATTTATGCCAGAATTTAAAAACATGTAAAGTTATTTCAGAATGGCACAGGCAATTACAATAAATTTTAACTGAAACATTATGTTTGTGAAATATGGTTTCCATCTTATCGGTACTATCTATGAAGAACAAGTAAAATAACATTATTACCACACTTACACTAATAGAAAAATAGTGAAGTTATATAATTAAAGGAATTTTAAAATGTAAGGAATGGAAAATGGAATACAATTTGTGTGGCATAAATTTGCCAACGCCATAGGTTTTCCTAATTATCTACTACACCACGCTGATGCAAATTGATGAAGGGAAACTACTCAAATGATTTGTAGGTGCTCTGTCGCCTTTTCACATGGTATAACTTATTGAAGGAAAACAAAGGAAAAGGAAATGAGCATGGCGTTTATAAAACGTGCATAATAGATGCAATTTAATTCCAACTGGAATAGAAAAGTGAGCAGTGGGGGGACTGAAATAAAATATGTGAAGCTCTAATTGTACCTGTGAGGTGTTGCTGTCGAAAACCGCATCGTAAGCGTACACGCGCGGGGGCTCCGGCGGCGTCACGTTGTTCCTAGTCACAGCAATGGTGTTGTTGATGGAGTCCACTGATACGCAGCCGTACGCGCCGTCCAACCTCTCACGTTGGTCCATAGGCCGGACTCGCACCACCACGCGAACATTCTCGACGGTCGCCGCGGCCAACTCCGCATCCTTTACCGCCAAAATTAGAAAAAGAAACTCGTACAGCTAGAGTTCAACTACAAACCTTACTAGAATACCAGCAATTTAAAATGACTAACGTGATAACGTCCACCGAGCGAGCCGCACAGTAGACTACTAAATCAAATGCGTAGTTGCAAACCGCCGCACTGGATATGACCCTGACACGAATATTCCATGACTCATACTTATTAGAATTAAAACAGATCGAAATAGAACAAACATATTTCGTGTTATCCACCAAAATGGATGAGCAGAGGCGACACGATTTTAGCTACGTTGGCAGTTTTGCAATAATTCCAATCGGAATGTAATGAACACCTAACGACAGAATTGAAAGGAAATGATGAGATAATGAAATAGTACACGATTTCCGGAAATCACATGATATGGAATGATGAATTCACTTACGGGCATGTTGCACGTTCTCCTCCGACGAGATCACGCAAACTTGTATTTTATTACAGCACAAAGCAGAGTTACGTCTTTGTTTGTCGAATATTGGGTAAAAATCAATACTAGCGACCTAGTTTTCGTTGAGCCTCGGATTCCTTCTTCGCACGAAATGAAATGACAGATACTAAGACGAGTGTTGCTTGCGCAAAGATTTTGATAACATTAATTTTTACTGTTTAAAAATATATATTATTAATAATATTCAATGTCATTTTGGAGACTACTTTGGATATTTTTTCAATTCAATTAATTTTACTAATTCATTTCCCATATTATTGTTCGTTACAACAATTATTTTAATTTACATTTCAGATTTTTCTTGACTCGATAAGTTCTAAATTTAAGACGTGGAAATCAGTCGTCATAAAGTGGCAGGCTCGATAACTTGTATCTAATTTTACTTATACCAAAACATGTTTGTTGGAAAACATACGCAGATACTTCAGGAATAATGAATATCAAATATAATTACTTTATGAAAAAATATAAATGATAAAAAACAACGTAACAAATTTGTTGTTTTGTGGAACATAATAATAAATAAAACATCAATTCTTTGACGTTTTAAATTAAACTATCAAGCATGTATTTCTGAAACATCCAAAGATAGGGGCAAAAGTTGTTTTGTCACAATCAATAGTCAAGCATTGATTCATGATAAATAAAAAAAAGAATACCGAGAAATATTTTACGACTGTGACTTATCAGCTAGTGCATTTCACGCTGGTGCTACCACCAAAAAATCTGTGAATTTGCTCAACAAATTTCTCGACAAAAAATATTGGAATCAGATGTATTCTGCCTTTCTTGTTCGGGAAATAAGAATATTTCTTGCGTACATTCCACAATAACTTTAACACTATAATTACTATTAAACTTTTTCAACTTTTACTGGCAACGACCCTGTTCGAAAAACACGTGAATAGTCTGTTTTGTTATTAAAATTTGGACCATGCCTACTAATCTTACATTTTATGGTTATGAAATCCTTTTTAGGTATTGACTTTTCAAGTATAGTAAAGTTGATTTTATTACTACTTCACGTAGTATTTCTCTATGATACATCTTATCTATATTTTTACAGTGTTGCTAGATATAAAGCATATGAAAGTAACAAAAAATAGTAATACTAGTACAAATGCGTCAAACAAACGTCAGAATCAGACGATAAATGTTTGTTTTATTTTTGTTCCTAAAAATAATAAATGCCGATTCCTGATGGCATTTTCTTCCTCGGTTGGAGAAATAAGTCGTTTAAAAAAAGTAGAACACATATTTGAAACGTAATAATGTCGGCTAAAGTAGTGGAAACTCGCACCCGTATTGTGGACGTCAACGTCGACGAATCGATGAAAGAGAATGTGCTCCAGTGTGAATTATCTGGTGATAGTGGCGATTCGGGAGCAGAGAACTTAGATACAATTTCCGGTTCTTGCGCTGCATCCTCAGACTCGGAGGTGTCTCCTGCAAAGTATGTTGACAGACCTATTTCTAATGACGGAGCGATTTCGTTAGATCTCGGTTTGGACGATAACAAACCATCAAAAACCATATCAGAGACTAATATCTCTAAATCCTCCGAAAGCACACTTCCTATAGACGATTTCATGCCTAAAAAAGGTAAAATAGATGTATTAGATTTAAACACCGAAAATAATTTTATAGAAAGTGAAATAAACAATGTAGAAATTAGCAACGAAGCAACTGGTTTTAATAGTACAGATAGTACCCAAATAGGTAATTTGCAACCAAAAGAGCCTATGTGCCACCCAGATGCTGCTACCGAACACATTCACCATGACAACTCCGAACAACAATTTGAAAGCTTAAATTTACACCAAGAGAAAGTGGCTGCGGCCAGATCCAATGAAAAGAAACCTCTTAAATCAAGTGAAAATTATAATAACAGTGATGAAATTAGTCAAGATGAAGAAAAGAAACATTTCAATTTTGATTTTTGTAAGAGCAACAAAATTCTTACAATGTCAACAAACAGTTTGAATGATCAAATTCAATCAAATAATATCAACAATAGCAAATCCCCTTATAGCAGAAGTGCTGAAAATATTTCCACAATGGATGAGACTGCTCCATCTAGTTCCAATTCGAGTATAAAAGATTTGAATACTGAGCAAATTTTATCAGAATTTACAAATCAAAAAAATAAAGTTAAGGCTGCACAGAAAATTGTTAATGAGCCACCGCAGGCAATAATCAATAATAATACAGACTTAAGATACCCAAGAATTCCAAAGGAAATTTTATCCCAAGACTTAGGAAGTATAGCTAAAAGTGTACATGGCATTTTCTCTTCAGTTAGTGGTAGCTTATTAAATGCATACAATAATACTCAACGAGTATCTGCCGTTAAATTACCTGTAAAAAACATTGTCAAACCTGTTAACAGCAAGCTTATGAATGACATATTCGAAGATAATGTACCTGAAAGCAATCTAGTTAGTGAAGGAGATAATTTAACTGTAGAAAAAGAAAGAGAACCAAGATTGAATTCAAATATAGAGGAAGGCAGTGTAGATGAGAGCACTGATGATGAAACTAAGAAGAATTTGATGAAATTGCAAATAGAGTCATTAGAAAGAGTGCTAGCAGAGCAGCGAAAGGAGAACTCATCTCTTAGGGAACGTGTGAAACAGCAGATGGATGAACTCCAGGCTAAGGATCTCACTTTTAAACAGTTAGAGGCTAAACTGGATTTGGTAATTAGAATTGTTGTATTATTTATTGCACTTGGCCTGGGTCAGATGCAAAAGCCAATACTTTTAAGCCTAGTGTTTTGGTAATGTTGATGGTATTTTCATATTATTATCATTACTACCCTTATTGCAACACTTTGTTAGTAAAACAGCAATAACATTATCATATAGTCATATTAAGTTATAAACTAATTCTGGCTATTTGTAAATTGAAACAAGTTATATTTCCAGAGCATACGCACTTATGCAGATCTAGCACTATAGCGGTTTACCTATGTTTCCAGATGTGCAAACGTGCAGAACAAGCTCAGAAGGAGAAAGATGCAGCTGTAATGCGGTACGCAAGCGTGGAATGCGCCGCCATCGAAGCACGGCGCGCCGCAGACGCCGCGAGCAAGAGCGAGAAGGCCGCAGTGGCAGAGCGAGACCTGCTCAGCAACAAGCTGCGATCAGCTCGCGACGAGAGGGAGAGGATATGTCAGCTCTACGATGACAAGGTATTGTGGTTTCTAGTTTGATTGCCAGTTCTAATCTCCATTTATAAAAACAGAGTATAGGTTATTAATATAATATTATTGCGCTCAATTAAATTGCTTCATTGATTAATGCAAAGCCTGAAGATTAATACTGGACTTGGGACAACATGGAACATTTAAGGGACAATTGAATAATAACATTAAAATTTAGTTCACATTCCATGTACATCATATAACAAAACTCACACTTGATAGAGAACCTATCATAGGTGTTCATATTACAGAGATAGTGGCTTCAACTCATGAGGGCCAGTGCTGGGCATGTTCTTAACCAGGCTTTGTTTGTAATTGAGGAATCCTCAAACTAGACTTATCTGAAGGCTGAAGCTATTGCTATTTAGCATTTAAAACAGCATGTTTTATTTCACACATCAAGAAACAACTTATTACACTTGATTACTAGACGAGCCACAGAATACATGAGAGACCTACTAAAGCAATATCGTCATCCAACATTGTGATGGCCTTAATTGCTTTGAAAGTGTCCTTAGGAGTTTCTTTCGCTGTTTCAGCTACTCTATTATGGAGCCCAGTTTCAAAATAGTACTACGACCGAAACAGTTGTGTTTATGAGACATTTACATAACATTCAACGATTTCGACTTTGAATCGGAACATTCAACACTTCTGGGCTTCTACAGACTATCCATTCAATTATAGAATTAATGTGTAGAAAAATCTTCAGTCAGTTCTCAGTGCTAAGTTGTGATTGGGTGTTACAGTGCCACGAGCTGAGGAACAGCGAGGCGGAGGCCAGCAAGCTGCGGGAGGAGACGCGCGAGCTGGACCAGCGGCTGAAGTGGACGC
>PDGT01000094.1:769852-787125 GCA_003671415.1 Megathymus violae
CTGGAGGAACACGCGCGCGCGCTCACTGAGGAGCTGCGCGGCAAGAGCCGGCTGCTGCGGCACCTGCTGCCGGCGCTGCCCGCCGCCGCGCTCGCGTCGAACCGCAGCGACGAGCACAAGGTACGCGCGGCCCGAGACACACACACACACACACACACACACACACACACACACAAGCACGACATGTTTCATAGTATATTAACTAATGACGGTAGTCTACAACTTATTTTATTTACTTCACTCGTTCAGTTCTATCCTGCACTATCTATTCTGATTTATGAACTAATTTTCCATAAACTTAAATCTACAAAAATGTTGTCGCAATTTTACTTACGTTATAAATTCGTTGTTACCGCTGCCCTCCAGCCGCACAGGAGGCTGACGAAGGTAAGATGGAGCGGATTCTAACATTATCCGTGTGTAGAGTGAATCAAAAATCGATATTTGTATGTGCTGAGGTACTTTTTACTACTCAATGTGTTTCAGTAACTTACTCACATCACTTAGTCTCTTACTGAGGGCTCACACATAAATTGACATTCACGCATTCAATTGTCCGCATTAGAATAACTGGTGTTCCAGCCTCGAGCGAGAACAGAAATATGGACCCTTGTCTAGACAAGTTGCTACCTGTATATTGCACATTACATAACTACTAGTTAGTATGTAGCGGCGTCACACGAGCGGTGTGCGAGCTGTGTCCACCGGGGATAATACTTGCTGTCGGAACATCTTCCGTGCCGCTCGGCGGAGTGATACTCAGTGCGGGCGGTGTGAAATTGTATTTCCGTGGTCCATAACTGCGCCCGCGGTGCAGAAGGAGATGGTGCGGATGGGCGGCGGCGCGATGGCCGCGCTGTGGGGCGGCGGGGCGGACGGCATGCCGCCCGAGCTGTCGCTCGAGGTGAGCCGCCGGCTGCAGGCGCTGCTCGAGGACACGCTGCTCAAGAACATCACCCTCAAGGTACGGCGCCAAACAGTACGCAGCCGCGTGCACGCATACGCACGCACGCACACACACACACTTTCTCATCAAATATCTACTAGAGGTAAATTCTATTGTGGAGCAAGTTGCTTCAAGCAATGTTCGGCCTCACAACACATTATTGTCCTACTGCTCGGCTCGAGTCTCTCCTTACAATGAGAGGGGTTATAGCCATGGTCCGCCACGCTGGCCATGTGAGGGTCGGGAGAGTGCAAGTTTCCTCGTGATGTTTTCTACAAAATTCAAGTACCCCAAAATTAAGAGTTTTGCTATGTAAGACCGAGTGGGCTCTGGAACATTCCGCCGCCAATAAAGAGGGTTGTATTTCGCTTCACGTATTTCATCTCGGAAAATCATATCATCGATTATAGATGGCGCTGACGATGTATACGCTAGGGCAATGTTAAAGAGTCCCTTTTAGAGCTTCTCCTCCACCCTAATAAAGCATGTCGAAACGGTATTCGAAGCAAAATAATTATGTTCATAAGCTTCGTAAAAATATCAGTGTAAAATAAATTATTTGTCATTGAGTTTTAGCTTAATATATTGAGGCTGGTTGACTCTTGTGGGTGGGCAGGGGTGATGTGAGTGTGTGAGCGTTAAATTACTGTTTTTTTTGTTCTCTTTCAGGAAAACATTGATACGCTAGGTGAAGAGATAGCGAGGCTGAGGAAGCAGGTGAACTCTGCTAGCGATCCCAAACAATAGTCTCTTGACAAGCTCCAGATTATCTCCACGCCCGCCAATCCAGTCAGTTGCGCCACGTAATGAGTAGTTCGAGACAGGGGGGATTCATGGGGGGGATGCATCCGCGGGAGTCGCAAGTCCGTAAGCAAAAGGGATCGAGTCGTATCGTGTTTGACAGAAGATTTGGCGTGATCAAACAGTGATTTAAATGGGATTCATTTTGGATCGATCGATTTGTTCTGTCTAAAGTGTTACAAATTGAAACCCGCATGTACCGAACCGCTCCGGTGAAACCCTACACGGCGTATTTCACAGCGATTTAGGCGGCGATCAGAGGTCAAATCGAAATAACAATGTATCATTTGTAAATCATAATCTATAAATTGAGTAATTTATTTATTATTACAAATATAAATATTTTCAATAAACTTCTAGCTCTAACACTCTAAAGTAACACTATTTTGTCGAAAACTTCAATCTGAGACAAAATTCAAATCATTTTTGGGAGTGAACTAATCTGACAACATCCGCCGCCGTGTACAGGAATCTGTGAGTTAGTAAATTGCTTACAGTTTATAAGGAAACATAATAAATTATAATAAACATCTTTATTATAATTTAGAATTGACTTGCGACTCAGATCGCGTCCCAATCGACGAACATGTAAGGCCGACTTCACATACGTATAATTTTTGATGACTCTTGAAGATGAACCCGTAATTAATTTACGAGGTGTTTGCAGAAATCACATCTTTCCACACTAAGCGACAAGCTAGAGATGCGGTGGTCGACCCCACTGAACCGAACAACGGGTTTACCAACTGTACAGACAAATAAATATTGATCTATGTGAAATAACCCCACTGGATGTGCTGTACGTTATCAGTTTACAGTTTAATGTAATGGAAATTTTAATATAATGATGTAATATTCAAATATGTGTAGGCGTATCCAGTATCAGTATTATGTAGATCTATGGTGCTAATCGATTACTTCGGTTCAGAGTATTCTGAATCTTGAAATGAAGACATCACAACCACTGACCATTGCTTGTGCCTGTCAAATTACCAACGAATATTTTGTGAAGTGCATTCCATATCGAACACTTAATTGTGAAATAAATCACGGAATAATAAATTCATGAATGAAATATTGAAGTATTATTATATTGTAAATTTGATTTCGTTTCAGAGTTTCAGGAAGATCTGGCACTTTATAATTCACTTTTCATGGCTTGACATTCATCAATCAAATCAGGTTTGTATGTGCTAAGTGTATCATAGAACAAAGGTACAAATGGAACTGCCATACGACGAATTTTTTTATTTATTTAATTGTTTAAAGTATACATTTGACAATTAACAATCTATAAAAACCTAAATGTATATGTCGATTGTAAAATAAATTAAGTTTTATTCGAAGTTACTTTTAACATAACTTTAGAAAGGTCAAGTTAATTATCTCACCGGCGAAATTAAAACTAACTTAGTTAATTAAAGTATTACTTTAAGTGAGTTTTTACATAACTTTGCTAACGTCTACTTGTATATCTGCTTCAGCAAATGCTACGAAAGGCCCTGAAAGAAGACGCAGCAACAAACTCCCGCAGAGAACTTTTCCCTTCCGAAAAAAAGCACACTTCTTTAATTTTATATCTAACTCTAAACCAAGCAGTCCTATCGTTAAAATAATCTACTAATTTGAAATAAACTTAAGTCAAAATGATTCTTTTGACGTGAGATTATATTTTACAATACGTGACTTATATTGACGTGTGTGCAAAGTATTGTTTCTTGTTTTAAAAGATTTTTTTTTTATGAAATAAAGTTCTTAAACATTAAATTACATTCTCGCTTACTCCACAATGACATTATCTAATGTCGCATAAATTCAGGACTATTCGAAATCAAACAGTCCCGATATGTCGCCTTTTAAGTTACAGATGGCGCTACGCGGGACTGCCTTTTTATTGCGGACCTTATGACTGATGTTTTAAGGTTCGTTTTACATGCTTATGCGTTGGTGAATAAATCATACGCCGCGTGATAAATTTCGATTTTCATACTTGTGTAGCGTACAGCGAATTCAGTGTGCTCTATGGAGCACGTTCACAACCAAATAAGCTTCCATGTGTATCTTTGGTCTTTGAGATTCAGACGTTGAATTGTTAAATACTATTTTGATACCTCTGAGATATCACATTTAAACAAATCAGTGCACAATAAAAGTTATTGTAGGGTAGTCACGACGTCTTATCGCGACGCCTGCTATTGTAATTTATTAATTATAATAATTAATTATAATTATTTATTAATTATTATTATTAATTATAGTAATTTAATTTATTATTTATTAACCTTGATAGTTAAGTCCTTGCTTTTTTTAGTGGGGAACACTCGTCACTAACGTCGTAAGGATTGTCAACAATGGTCAATAGTATTAAACCAAAATTTTAACCATTACAATAACTTGAATATGGTATGTTTAGTTTATAAATGTCAGTCCGACAAAAAAGTTAGGCTGACAGCACTTGGCTTCCGACAATCTAGTGAGTGTATCTACCGAATACGGTGCATCTAATTTATTAATGACCATCGGTGATCGTCGTGTTTTCCTATGAATTACTGTAATAAGACTGGTAATAGTCGAAAGTCATTAATAAATTCGATGCAGTATACACTTTGCATTAGTTATTTTTCAGTAAGTTTAATTCCAACGTACTTAAGTTTAGTTTTTACTTCAATTCTTTTCGTAATGATTAATTTACATTATTATACATATAAATAAAGTGTATCATCAATCATTTTCCGTCGACAAATATGTGATGTAAGTTGAAGACGAAACCAATGTCAAATAGTTCCATTATATTACATACATATTCATCAATATTACAGGGATATTTATTTTACATTTTATTTTTGTAATTGTCTGTAATTTAAGGTTGTATTATTTGTTCTGTGAATATTGTTTTACTGTTCATTAGATTTAAATCGCCGGTTACTTTGATTCGTTCGCGTAATTGTTGTATCAGCTTATTATGCATACCATTACCATAGATTTAGTACAAGAGACTATAATTCAGAGAGAGAGGTCGCTGCTCGTTTTTTAGAAGGAGATGGATATAATTATGAAAATGGTTCACATTAGAATGAAACTATCGCATATCCGAAATAAAAATATAACAGAAACCATAACCGAATCCGATAAAAAAATTTCGAATAATTTCTGATAGGGGCAGAATCTAAATGAAACACATTATGACAGGTTTTTGCCGTTTAAGCAGATACACTATCCGCGTCGCTCTCATTTTTAAACAGTTTTTATTTTTAAGGATTTTGTTCTTTTCTTTGATTGTAATACCAGATAATACCTAGAAATAAAGTCAATAAGTTACCTTGTAAATTCATTATATATTTTTTTCCGATTCCTAAATCATAATTCAAACATCTAAATAAAAACAGTAACCAAAACCGGTAAAATCATCATTTCAGATTCGAAATTTCATATCCATTACATCCCTAGTTCACATACAATAATGCATCTAGCATTTATTCAATTTTCAAAAGAAATGTTTTGAAGATATATTTATCCAATTTAAAAAGACCCTCACTTGTATTGACCGGCTCTCCAGCAGTGCTGTCGAAGTAAAACTATATTTTAGTACATACTGAATTACACAAACTGGTCCATATGTCTCGTGTATTGCTCAGCGGGGTGCACCGCGACATGGGAATCTCTAACTCTGAGTTGAGGATTGCTGGAGCCCGTTACACGCCGATATTTAGGTCAAATGGATATAGCAATTATCCAAGTCGAATTTCTCTTGTATTAAATTGATGACTACCGCGTATCTCCTCTGAGTCTCGCTGTGTTCAAACTATAGAGAATAATAAAATTTCAGAAGTGCCATTATTACAGGAAGCCACGCCCCGGTCCAAGGTTCTACGCGTTCCTCCGATCGAGCTATTGTATCGTACAGTAGCCAATGTATAGAAATTAGTATAATTATTCGTATATATGTATCGATGTATTTGTGTATCGATTCCGTTTTGCGAACGATTTTTATGTTCTATTCAATTAAATACGATTATGTTGCCGCGATTCAGATTCAGTTGTAATTGGATATTATCCTATGAATGTAACCAAGAATCCGCATCAGAATCGCATTTTAAATTACACACAAATATCTATACATAAGTGAATATATGAGTCAGGGGCAGACTAGTATTATCGGTATAATTGTAAAGTACTAGTATCTCGTGTATTAGTAGAACAACGTTTGCCAGGTCGACTTGTCGTTAACAAATATGTCGATGCGTACCGCGACTAACTTTAAATGTAACTAAAAAGATGTTTATGGATTATTATAGTAATTGTTGTAAACTAATAATTTTAATGGAAAGCCATCGTTACGTTGTGCGAAATATATTTTGAACAATCACTGTGTGGTCTCAATTAAAAAACACATTTCAAAACCTTTTTCCCGCAACGTTTTCAGTTTTATGAGGTGTGTGTTGGGGACATATTACCTATCGCTCCAAATTGTTATTCCAGCACGGCCGTTTAATTGTGTTCGGACGAATATTACCGACCTCTTGAATAGATCATTTGACACGTTTGTTCCGCATTTCGAAATATACTATATTTAGAATAGAGCTTTGCAGAGTATTTGCTGAGATATAAATAAAAGTTAAGTATAGACATTGTTAGTATTTAAGTATTGTTAGCAGTTAAGTAAAGACATAGACAAAAGTTAAGTATAGAAATATAGATATTGTAGACATTAGGTGACAGTTACATGGTATAGGAGAACTGTTTTTGTGTATGGGCACTGTGTTGTCATTGGCTGATTGTATAATGTCTTTGCCTGTGGGTTTTAGCCCGCCTCTTTTGGGACTGTCAGTTTTGACAGCCCCCGCTTCATACAGGACGTACTTGTCGCAACAAGTCACTTTTCATGTCCAAGTTCAAAAGAACTATTAAAGATTATTATGAGTGCGAATAGTGTTTAAATAAACAACTAAATAAAACATGGTGGCAGCGGCAAACAGCTTACAGTTGAATAAAACAGTAAACTACTAAGATGACTCAAAAAGGCGACATGGATTTGTTAGTAACTGTAAAGCTCCAAACCCGACTCCTACAATCCATGCAGGAACAAATTAAAACTCTGACCGCGAATACTGACGTCAATGTACCCTGGCCAACACAGGTCAATACAAATATAGATCCGGAAGATGCTTACAAAGCCTTCGATTCGTCGTGGAAGAACTATTGCCGCGCCACCCGAATCAACGAGTGGCCGGCAACCTATGAAAATAGAAAAGATGGCCATGTCAGCGAAAATGGTGCCCAAGGAAAACATTATATACAACAGGTATATATTTTGGAGCAGCTATCAGACTGAGGAATCATTTGATTCAGTATTTAAAGGTAGGGGAAGCTTTTCAGGTGAAATAGATCTGGAGATTGATGGACCAGTTCCCCCAGTGATCCAAAAAGCCCAGCGTGTCCCAGTAGCTCTCCGTCCAAAGCTAAAAGAAGAATCAATACTGAATTCATGAAATTTTCCGAGAAATGGAATTTTGTACATGTCACATCATCCACTAATCACCCACAAGGAAATGGTAAAGCAGAAGCAACAGTCAAAGTAGTTAAGAAAATTTTATTAAAATCTGCTGAGGGAAAAGATTTCTGACCAAATGTATTATGCTTAAGTAATACTCCTAATAAGTTAAATTCCAGCCCAGTACAGTTTCTATTCTCGGAGAACCCGAGGAGTTCTGCCAGTGGTTCCCAAACTTCTAAAACCACAGATTGTCAATAATGTTTCTTTAGAAATTGAAAAGAGACGAATATCTACAAATCAAGCATACGATAAGAAGGCAAAAAAGGCAATTACTTTAGAAATTGGGCAACCAGTTTCAGTGCAGTTACAACCATCAACAAGTAAATTATGGACTCCTGGTTTTGTTGAGGATATTCTTCCTGATAGATCTTACTTGGTCAAAGTTAACGATACGTCTTACAGGCGCAACCTAGCACATATTCACCCTTTAGTAGTGTTACGTGTCAGGAACAGTAGGCTCGCAAAAATGCCACAATAGTTCCGCAGAGACTTTATTTTTCTTCACACACTTCACAATCACAGTTACACTCGTAGATCGCAGGTATTCGCTTCGTAGGGAGAGAACTCTTCGCTTCGTATTCGAAAACCGAATGCCCTGTGGGCGACCCTGCCCGCTATTTATACCGATTCCGGGCTTACAGATTTTTCCACGCCCTTCGTTGAAATAAAGGACATCAACAATAATTCCCGGAAATCGACATAACAATAGCGGGTCAGGTAAACACCCTCATTTCGTCCCTCATGTACGCCAATCTCGCCCCTTTAGCCTAAGGCATACGGGCCAGATTGGCTTGAAGTGACCCAGGTAGTTTTTATTACTACCTGGGTTTCTCTTTTATTGCCTCCATTGTTTTTCACCGTAACGCCCGGCCACCCTTCCTGAAACTTCGTAAGCCTGCCGACTTCGAGAAGCTTCGTAACAGTAGTATTGCCATCTCAAGTGGGCCCTACATTGAAAGAAGGAGGAAGTGTTAAAACCGATGTTGATTATGAAAATACGAATTTTATACAAAAAGATGGAGATAACGATATTTTCTCCCAGAAATTTCCTTCAAGTCCTATCATGGGCACTCCTAAATCGAAAATAGAGCAAAATGCTTTTCAGGATCCTGATTCTTCCCAACTTTACAATTAAGCAATAGTGCCGTCATCTCCTAAAGAGAAACCTTGGAGAGAAGTCCGTAAGCCAGCCTATCTCGAAGACTATTATTGTTAAAAACATTTTACTTTACATTGTACAATTTTAGCCCGAGTAATAATTGTCAATTAATAAACTAGTAAATATTTTTGATATAAATCATAAAATTATAGCTTAACTTGGAAATTAATTTAGTGTGAGCTACGAGATTGTTGATTAGAATAGTAATTTTTTTTAAAGAAAAGGGCCTGTTGGATGTGGCTGATTGTATAATGCCATTGCCTGTCGGTTTTAGCGCACTATGTTGTTTGATACCATATCCAAGGGAAAGTTCTTGAAGATCAATACTATCATTTTTAAATACAAGTTGTTAACACTAGTTGAAGTAGTAGAATTAGTACGGATGATTTAAAATTTCCGTTAAAACTGAGCAAAAGCTGGAAGGAAGGCTGATAGGTCTCGAGTGTGTAGATAGTGTCTGTACTGTACCTGATTTGATACAAGGATTGAGAGTCTGAAAAGAAACAAACGCTTGCTGTTACGAGAAATTGTCGACAGGGTTACTGTACTGTCGACCCCAAAGAGTATATTTTGTATAATTGAATTATACTTGGCCGATCCAATGTCATACGGCTCGCCAACAGATTGGCAGTCCACTACCCGCGCCGGTAACTAATTGTTGAGTGCGCGTACGACGTGTCTCCGTAGACTATGTGGCTTTTTGTGGTAGTCGCATATCTTTGTGTTAATTGGTTGTGGCTGCTTGTACTGTCTTAGCATTAGTCTTAAAACTGCACCCCGTGGCCCATATTGGTGCCGACATAAAACTGTCGAGAAAAAAAATCTGGTAAGAAAACGAGGCTATAATTTGTCCATGGGAAACAACGTTGTATATGGAGGTAATGATTATTAGGTCTAGAAAATAAGGAACACATTTGAGAAAATAGAGTATTGCAGAGAAAAGTTGAATATGTAGGTTGAAGGATAGAAGTAAATAAGTTATATTAAAAAAAGGACAAGGATAATTGAGAACTACATTAGGATTATTAAAGTTATCGTTTAAGACATTAGAAAGAACTGTAGAAAACCGGATTCTATTCTCAAAATCTCACGGGTTTGTGAGGGTACTCTGTAGTTTCAGAGTATTCACTCACTGTGTATTCAAATACGTAAGTAGACGACAATGCGTCGCCATACTATCCGATCCGGTCATTACGAATGAGAACAAATCCAGGTAATTCGTAGAAAGTTGAGGAAAGAAGAAGTCGGAAGACAGATGCAAATATATGTGAATCAGGGAATCTTAATTCTATCGGATGACAGTCATGGAACACTGAATATTTATATGAGCTAATTAAGATATTAGAATGAGAATTACAAAAAAGAGAAAATCTGGGTATGCATTGTCATTGTAGCAGACGTGGATGGCTCTTTACCGAAAATAACTGTTATTCGATGATAAACACGGGAATAAAAATTTTTAAGGCCAAAATCATTCATAATATCCATGATGTGATAAAAAAAAAGTACTCGTAAGTAAACGCTATGTCGCGACAGGTGGGTATCCGTCATAACTTAAAAATCAAAAGATTAAGTGTTTTTTTTTGTAAATAAGTAATTGTAATTTTACAATGAAAAGAATTCATGAAATATTTGAAAAAAAAAACAAAATTTGATTTGAAAGTTTTTTGACATACTATAACTTGTTTACAATGTTTACTATACTTGCCATCTTTGTTCATATTAATAAATAAATTTCATAATAAACTACTAAATAACTGTTATTAGAATAACTAATGTCGTGTGGGATAAGAAAGCTCGTAAATGAAAATAAGAAACCTTAGATAAAAAATTGTAACTATGACATGCGACGTCATAGGATGCGAAACTTTTTGTAAAAATAAGTAGGTACAATAAAAATTTTCCCGAAGTAGTCTGTGAATGGCAGGCATGCAATTTGGAAACATAAAAATAATTATAAATATTACTTTCCAAATTATTTCTGGAATATTAAAAATCCGGACAAGAAATTAATTATTACGGAAGTATTACATTTAGGAAACATGTAATATGTTACACCTTAATTAACTTTTATCAGAACCCATTAGTTACTTTTGATCCAACGAAGAAGTTTATTACAGTTCTGAATTGAAAAAGTTTTTATAAAGTATTAAAAATAAAACAACTAAAGAGTTGGCACTTTTAAACTTTAAATAACAATATACATTTTAGAATTTACAAAACATTAGAATACTATGTCGGAAAAATAGTTACTTATTTGAAATAACATGAGAAGTACAAACGGATCGTTAATTATAAAAAAAAGACAGTGCAACGGTAAAGATTTGCTTTTAGAAATAAATTAATAATTAGAGAAATTATGAATATGATAAGGGTGTTAAATAATATACTTAAGGCAAATTATATTAAAGCAGACACGTATCGTTTAGAAACCTTTAAGATCCAGTTATTTTCTGACCCATTTGTAATACAAGGGGGTCTTTCGACCCGTTCAATCGGTTGACTAATTTAATATCAGTGAGGGCACAGTATGTTAATTTTTAGGCCAATACTAAATATTTTAACTAAATATTTCATTGATCTCAGACCACTGGGTCATGGCCTTCAGATATCTTTATAACAAAAAATCATGACTGTGGTTTGTTTTTGGTAACTAAAAACTAAATCTTATTTTGGAGGATGCTTGCTGCCCTTATTAGTTGGTCATTAATATAAATGAGTGAACTCTACTGCAGGAACAATTTATTGATAATTTGAGTACACGTTTTAACTGTATAAGGTGTCAGGAGCACGAGATAACATTTTTTACTTAAGTTACAGAATTTTCTAGCTTTACCACAGACTTTAATACACAGACTACTTAAAACATAGCATAGAGTAACACATTTATATGGATTACAATTACTGACGCCACATTATAATGGATAATAACGAGTTTTACGGGTCAACATTAACGAAATCATTTTATATTCGTTCCACTTAGGTCACAATTATTGTACTAAACGAACGAATCATTTTCGCTGTAGTGTCCCAAACGTTCCTACAACTCTAACCATCCAGAGCAATTGTAAACGAAATACATCTCATAAAAATATAAGTGTATAATCTAGGACCAAAACCTACATTAATATATAGTATATTAACACTGACATCAATATTACTGTGCTACAACCATAGACTTATCAGTATATACAAATGTACTCTGTGCATAGACTGCTACAGTTGCATGCGTCAGCATCATGTATTAGTCTGTGTACAATGATAAAAGAAAAATAGAAGTACAAGGAATCGACAAGGGCAAAAATTAACGACAAAATCATTATAAAGTGTATTGTGTTTAAAATACTACCTGTTTAATTAAATATTCTGCTGAAATAACAATGAGTAACCTATCAGCCGTTGAAAAATAAACGGTTTACAAAAGGTTTACAATTAAAGTTTTCAAATATATTGAGATGTCGGCATGTTGTTTTTGTATTGAAACATCAGTGGCTTGAAATCCTCATGAACGTCAACAAGGTTCTGTTACGTGCTAGCGTACAATAACGCAATAATTTTGCTCGTGGTGTCTAGCGAGGCTTGGTACCAAAATGGCTCAGGGCAGCCATAAAACCTTTGTAGCTTCATTTAGCGAGGAACTCCATGCTTGTTTTGTCAGGGCTATTCAGATTGGTTTTATTATACTATATAAAATATTGTAATGTGTTAATCGATGCACTTAACTTGTTACTAAACCTAATTCGTAAAATTGACATTTTTTAACCTATATAGGAGAATTCTTGAATATATAGAACAAGATGATTTGTTGTTTTGGTCATTTTATAAACAATATTTGTGCGTAAACTAATTGAATTTGATGTTATTGTTTAATTTTTCTATATATTTTTTTAAATTATGATTTATTTTGATCACAGCCTTTACCATTTGCAACATACATGGAATATTTAGATGGTTTAGCTTAATTTAACTGCCACTATCTTTTCATGTTATACAATTGGCTCATGGACAGGTACAGGTATTTATCTTATTTTAATACAATATCTATGCCCCAAGTTATGAACTCTGACTAAGATATATCTTGATTTTAGTGTATGAGGATTCTAAAGGATGGCACTTGCAATTGGTTTTTTAACACATCTGTTTATTTTATTTTATACGATATCATCATATTAATATATTTCCTATCTGCTGACCACATATATCTCAGTAAACTTGTGCTTATCGGAAGACACAATTTCTATAGCAAATATTTCTATGGGATGTGCTGGTATGTGGTGGTTCCATGAGATGTGTTAAAACAATCATGTTATAGTAAAGAAAAGTTAATTTTTTATGAAATTACAAATTATTTGAAAACTATTGGTCATTATGTTTGTTTTGAAAGCATGACAAACAAAAGATTTTTTTTGCATTTTAAACACTCGATATCCACTTGTTTGACTTGCAGATTTTTTTGCAAGTCCTGGTAGCATTAACTGCAATGTTTTTGGATAATTTTATTGTCCTCGTTTTGCTGAATTTTTGAAGAAAATGACTTGTGATCAAACTAGTAGAGCTCTTGAACCACTAATCACTATATTGCCTCTTGTATCTGACAAATTGTCCAATAACAAGAATTCCCTGATAATGTCTCCTGTGCCTGTAATATAGTTTTACGAGATTTTCTGTTTGCAGTTGACTGTAGTTTTTGATACAGTTGCATAATATTTGAAACCGCTGCACATATTAAAACATCCAGAGCGATCTTATACCATACTAGAGATTTTCTTTTCACTTTTACATTGTCTTATGATGAACAACTAATTCATCTTTTTTGGGACCTGTTTCTTTATGTTTTCCTATTTACTCGCAGTGCTGCATTAATTTGTCTTCCACTGCAGTTAATACTTTGCTAGTCCTACACTGTTGTAGAAGTTGTCATACACTGCAACCCGTCCAAGATATGAAACACTATGAATAACTGAACTACGACATTTACCAACTTATCTGATCAGCAATTTCATGAACACTCCCTATGTAAATGACATAGTTCCCGACAAATCCCTCTTTTGTGTAGAGCTTATAAATTTTCAAGCTGTGTTTGTGAGTATTTGATGGATCGTATTGACGATAACACATGTCAATGACAACACATTAACTGGGTGTATGTAAACTTTTCCAGTAGTTGATGACAAGGTCCAAAAGTGGCTTTATTTTGTACAGACCTTCCTGCGGATCTCTGAAAACTTAATTATCGACTAAGTGCCATTATTGCAATATAGATGTAAAACGATTATACGACATATTTACATTTTGAAATATTGGATGGTAGTAATTAGCGTCTTGTTTCCAATGCGATTCCAATGTGGGGAATTTTAGATATCGATCCACATATACAAGCCGATAAACTTCGACATTTCTTCCTGTGTAGCATTTCGTTGGTTTAAATCATGGTTGCACAGACTTATGAAGACTAGGGGCCACTCGGGCAAATCATGAACTGATGGCGGGCCGGCCGCCAGAAGTATAGGTAATTAAAGACAATAAAGAATTGATAATAATTTATTAAAATTCAAAAAGAATTTATTAATTTGAAGCGTGGCACTGCATAGTGCTTACAATCTTTTTTATATTTGCCTCAAATTTACTTGTAGCAACACGTAAAACTGCTTCCAAACTTTCATTTGCAAGGCGGTTTCGATTTTTTGTTTTATTATTATTTAGTATTGAAAAAGTTTGTTCACATATATAGGTAGAACCAAATAAGCTGTCACATTTCAGAGCGTTTATGCGCAACTTTTCGTACATATTTTTATCAATGCAGCGGTAAAAGTTCAGCAAGTCTCCTTCGTTGAATTTGTTGCGTAAATCTTGATCGTTTTGAATGTCGATAATTTCTAACTGCATTGACTCTGGCGCACTTTCAACTGAAATCGTGAAAGGATTGCTGAATATTTCCAACAGAGGTTTCATTTTTTTAAACTCCGAAAATCTGTCTTGAAAAGATTGAATCAAAATATCTAGCTTTTCTACATAACTGAAATTAATCGCAGTTTTGTTGAATTTTTCAGCCATTTTCTTATAATTCGGAAAATGATTGTAATTTCCAGAATTCAATTGTGATCTGAAAAGTGTCAGCTTGCATTGAAAGGATGATACATGAGCGTAGAGCTGGGATATTAGTTGATTTTTGCCTTGAAGCCGTGTGTTCAAGACATTCAAATGATTTGTAATGTCAACTAAAAAAGCCAAATCACACAACCAATCAGGATTTTTAAGTTCCGGGACATCCCTTTGCTTTTCCGCCAGAAATATTCCAATTTCTTCTATTAAATTTAGAAATCGTTCCAGTGTCAATCCACGGCTTAGCCACCTTACTTCTGTATAATACAGTAAATCTCCGTATTCGCTTTCGATGTCATCAAGGAATTGTTTGAATTGTCTGTGATTGAGTCCTCGTGATTTTATGAAATTTACAGTCGAAACTACCACTTTCATGACATTTTGAAATTCAATTTTTTTAGAACAGAGGGTTTCTTGGTGTATAATGCAGTGAAACTGCATGAGATCTTCAGCGCTTATGTTTTTTCCTTGCAGATGCTTTTTCAGCAAAGTAACTAGCCCGGAATTGATACCAATCATCGAAGAAGCACCGTCAGTCGCAACTCCTGATAATTTTGATAAGTCCAAATCAGTTTTTGAACACTCATCCAAAAGTACATTGAGTATATCAACTCCTTTGGTTTGACCTTTCAATGAACACATTCCGAATAACTCTTCTAAGACTTCAAAATCTTGAGTAACACCTCGTATGAATATGAGAAGTTGAGCTGTGGAACTAATATCAGTGGATTCGTCGAGTGCTAATGAAAAAAATTCAATGATCTTAGTTTTTTCAATTAATTGTTCCGCAATATTACCTGACAAAGACAATTCGTCTTTGGATAGTCATACGATTCAGTTGAATTTTCTCAAACTTTCTGCTTTGCTGCTTCTGGACACATTTTCTTAGCGGCAATTTCTATGCATTCTTTTACAAAATCGCCATCATTGAAGGGGCGACTTCGTTTTGCTATCATTCGAGAAATTTCATAACTAACTTCTGTGGCTGTTTCTGAATCTTGAATGGGTTTTGTAAACATAGCTTGCTGACCAATAAGCTCCCGTTTTAAAGACAACATTTTTTGCTTTCTTAATTCGCCTGTAAACTTGGTAAAAGAAGGATGCTGCGTTTCATAGTGCCTTTTTACATTATATTCCTTTGCAATCGCAACAGAATTCTTGTAAATGAAACAAACGACTTTGTTATGCGACCATACAAAAAAGTATTTCTCAGTCCAAATTTATTGAAACTGCCGATTTTCATCTTTAACCTTACGTTTTTTACTAGGTCTTGGCTTCTCCATGTTGCGTTCTAATCCTGGCTAGGATTAACTCAGCACCTAAAAACAATTACAGTACCTACTTAAATTACCCATTCTTTTTTAAATTATCAAAAATAATTGATTAAATTCCTCAGAAATTTTAAGATTTTTATACAGATTTTATATCTGAAATAATGACGTAATTATTACAGTTAGAGAAATTCTGATAAAAATAGTAATTTCTTTGTTTTATTTGAATATTTGGCCAACATTAAAGCTAAATTTGATTAAAATTTATTAAATAAGTAGGGAAACACTTATTAATAACAGAATTTTACTTACGATTTCACAACACAATTATACACGGCACTTGACGGGTTAACAGGAAATCTACGTTGAATGTGGATCAAAATATATGACACCGGCTAGTCGAGTTAAAATCTACACTAGAACTATTGCCTCCCCAAAACACTATTAAACTGCACTTATTCTCAATCACTTATTACTTCGCTTTGTATTTTCACGCTTATTTCTTTCTGTTGACATTTCACTCAAATTAAAACCGAACTGTCGGTCGCTGCGGTTAGCGTGGCTTTTATACCGCGCATACGACTCTGGAAGCTTCGTGTATCTACTCGTACCTACGCGAGCAATCGAGAATTCGGAACTATTGCTATCTCGCTTGCTCACACAGCGCTAGAAAATTCTTGATTTCTCTACTATTTTGAACTTTATATAAAGGCGGCAAGCGATGTTACTTGACTTAGCATTTATGGGCGCTAGATTCAAATAGCGCGCGCGAGATTCAAATTACTTTTCGAACATTTTTTTTTTGGTTTTATTCTGGAATAGAATTAAATATTCTTCGAATGTACGAGAGTATTATTTTTGCTGTCGGCGGGCCACCAGTATTCGACCGGCGTTCTTACCTCGTTGATCCATATCCATAACAATATTTAAAAAAAAGTCAGTAGTCACGAAAATATTTAACTTTTTGTCAGATACTATCACACTTAGGAAACGCATAAGATACGTGCAGTTGAAGCGATGACTAACTTCCGACTAAACAAGCGCGCAGGTGCATCCGATAAGAGACCGGGACGGGTTGTCTATTGTTCTCTAGTCATTCGATAACTATAGGAACCAGTTGTTTTTTACCTGCGACAACTTCTTATAAATTGGTTTATGACCGATTAGATCAGCAAAATACCCCTATGTGCGCCGCGCGGTCACACCCCTCCGGGGGGGATCCCGCTCGTGGAAAGCCCGGGGGAGCCAGCAGCGGACGGCGGTCGGTACTCGGTCGATACACCCCAACACGTGACCCTGACGCAATAGGTTTTTTTGTTTTTTGTTTTTGCGCCCAGAAGATGGAAAATGGGCTACCCTCCGGAAAAGCGCGGGAGGGGGGTGGTGAATGCTCCTAGCATACCAACGCAGCCGGCTGCGCTGGTTATGTGGGACTCCCGA
>PDGT01000094.1:793232-804041 GCA_003671415.1 Megathymus violae
CCGTCTCGGCTCCGACATGGGTGGGATGAGGGGTAGTGGCAGGCGGTTGGACCGTCCGTTGGGGTTTAGGTATAGAGGTGGTAGGAATCTGAGCCCCGGTCTCCCTCCTCGCCGATGGTTGGAGTTTACTGGCCTTAGTGTCGGCAACAGGTTTAGATATCTGCTGGTCGGCCATTGAGGATTTCTTAAGTTTTCGTATCTTAGCGGCTCTACGCCGCGCCGCCCTACTCTTTGTGGCCCTAGAGGTCACCTGAGAGGTGGGCGGAAGGTTGGCCTGTGCCATTAATGAGGAGGAAGCCGGGGGCTCAAACTCCTCAACCGTACGTGGCTGACTTAGAGGAATGTTGGTAGAAGTGGAAGGAGCAGAAGGAACGGGAGGAAAGGGAGGAACAGGTAGCGGAGGGATAGGCGCCTTAAGCGCGATGCCCCTCACGCGTGCCATTTTCCTCAGGAACGCACACCGCTGGTCATTAGCCGAGTGCGTTCCCGAGCAATTCACACACTTCGGAAGAGCATCCTTGGGATTAGGGCAGTCACGGGTGGCGTGCCCCTCGGCGCATCTGACGCATCTCACCGGCCTGAAGCAATTGGCCGAAGCGTGGCCAAATCCCTGGCACCGATGGCACTGGGCCAGCCGGGTACGGGACGCCCACGCCGACACAGTTACTCCAGGCATATAAAGAAGTTCGGTGAGTCTGCATAATTTCGCAACATCCGGCGGCGGCATATGCTCCAGCTGCACGAAGTGCACGACTCCCGTGCGCCCTCTACGTGGGGGGATAGGCCTCACGAACGTGGCCGGAAATCCCTTGGCCTTTAAGGCTTCCAGGATGGCTGTCGGGTCAGTGTCCCCGGGGAGACCGCGCACCGCCACCTTGGTCGGTTGCTCCTCCCTCGGGGTATAACACCACCACGACAGCCCAGGTTCCGTGGCCGACAGTTCAGTGAGGTAACGCTGAGTAATCCTGAACTCCTCCGCTGAGCTGGGAAGGAACCGGATCCCGTTCCCATAAGGGCGGGCACTCGGTGCACGTCCCAAACGCTCGCGGAGGGCGGAGAAGTGGGCGGTCCAATTGGGAAGTCGCTCCGCCACTATTGGTGGATAGCCGGAGTCGACAACGGCCCGAGTCCCGGCAGGCTGGGCAGCCGTGCCCACGTCCCTTCCCAAGGGGGAAGGGGGGCGCGGTGCCTGCGCAGAGACGGCCGCCGCGTAGGATGAAGTCCCCCGGTTCTCGATTTCAATGGGATTATTTTTGTTTTTTATTTTTCCCACGGAGGAATAAGAAGTTCCCACGGTAAGTAGGTCAGTGGGTGACTCGGTTATTAGCTCAGCAGGTCGACCCTGTGCAGCGGCGACCGGCACGCGTCCGACAGGCGTCTCCTTTGCGACAGATGTTAATAATGCCGCCGGCTCATTGTTCGGCTCCATTGTATAAACAATGGTGCTTGGATCAGTGTCCAGCACGCGTTCGCTATGAAGAGGGGAGCGCCTGTCAGGCGCGGCCGCACCAGATGTTATTACCCTAGGTAAGTGGCCTACTGTATTTATTATATTAATTTTATCGGCTGGTTTAATAATTTCGGAAGATATTATGGTGATTCTATCCGTTCGCTCGCTAACTCTAACTTCCGCCGACCTTGCCTTGGCGTGAACAGGAAGGGAAGGGTCGATGTAAGAGGTGGAAGCTAGTGAAACATCATCATCGACTCCAAAGGTAGGATTATACATTAGCGGGTGGATAGAGGGTAGAGGTTCTGGGAGGGAGCGAGATAGTGGACGGGACGGAAGATCGGCGGACAGCTGGCCAATCGGCGCCGCGCTTGTGTCGTAAGACACGCTAGTCTTATCTTGTCCCGGTACGCGCGGTGTTGAATCATGCTCCGTCGGCTCGGGAAATGGATCTGTGGTTTTAGAGCTGGCACTGGTATTCGTATTGGTACTCATATTGGTACTCACCCCGGTGGTGGTCATAGAGTCCTCATAGTAAGAAGAGGAAGACGAGGACTCGGAGCTGGTGGTGTTGCTCCTCTTCAATATTTTGGATGGTCCCTCACTCTCTGGGGTGGACAGCCGCCTTGCCGCTTTTCCGGCTCGCGGCTGGGGTGAAACTCTCGGATCTCCGATTGTTGATGGGGTGGTGGTGGTGGTGGTGGTCGTAGTTGTAGTCGCAACAGAGCAGTTGGGCGCTGCCACATCCGGCGCCGCCCTGGGGGACTGTGAGGTCCCGCCTGGACTTGGTCCTACACTGCGGTCCATTGCACTGCAATCCGATTATCCAGCACTGCAATCCGACACTGTTCCGTGACTTGCACTAAGCACAACACTACACAACTAATTTATCTTAATGATAGTATAGGAGGTAGAAGTCACTTGTTTAGTTGGAGTTGGGTATTCTGGGATGTTGAAACTTGTAATTTGTAACTTGAACTGAACTTAAACTTGAACTTGAACCGGCCCCTCCTCCATGGGGTCAGGGCAGGCGTGTGGACTGCACAAGAGCTACTGATGGAGCCGCCGCGCGGTCATACCCCACCGGGGGGATCCCGCTTGTGGGAAGCCCGGAGGGGAGCCTGCAGCGGCGGATGGCGGATGGTACTGCGCGAAGTCAGCCCGACACGTTGCCCTTTCCCTCACGAAAGGGATAGGTGTTCGGTAGGGGCCCAGGGCCACAAAAACTGCGTACGCGCGCGAACGTCGTAGCGAGAACTGGCGTAAGGTTCGACTCGCATGCAGTACGCGGACCTCCCTCCTCCCTAACCTCGGAAGTGAGGGCTGAAACTTAGCATATATACTAATGATTAGTCACTAATTAGTATGACGCTAAGCGAGCCCACCTATCCCCACTCCATCCCCTCCATTCCACGAACTTTTGGATCTCCCCTCGTATAACAAGTCCATAGACATAAGCACTACATGTTCTAAAAAGTATTTCTTTTATGGTATCTGCATTAAAATTGTTTACATAAATCATTTAGCGTCATATCTCAGCTCATCGATTTAGCGACTTAATAAATTGATCTTGTTTCAAAAACTGGCGATTTTTTTTTATTAAGCATTTTAGGGAACACTGCGAATGAAATTTAAATAAAACAAAAAAAAAAATCTAAGTTTTAAATAATAATTTAAATTTTGCTCAAATTGACGACCACGGTTTCTGATACAAGCACGAAGCCTTTTTCTTGAGTCAGATCGAGTGACTCTCCCCGTGAGCTGTTCTCTTATTTTGTCGGCCGCGACGATGATGCGTGACTTTAAATTTTCTATGGTATTAATTGGTGTTGTGTACACTAAAGATTTCATGTAAGTAACAATCGCAAGGTGTTAAACCAGGGCATCTTGCAGGCGACGGTTTGGTCCGCCTCGGCCAATCCATCGCTGAGGGAAAGTGGTGTCTAACCACTGTCTAACACCGAGACTAAAGTGGCCGGGACAGCCGTCATGTTGGAACACCATTCTCCTTCTAGTATCCAGTGGTATGTCCTCTAGATAATTAAATAAATGGTTTCGAAGAAAATCTTCGTATGTCTCCCCATTTAAATTGTTGGGTAAGAAGACGGCCTATCAAGTATATATGAATTATGCCCATCCATATATTTACGGAGAATTTTCGCTGATGAACTCCTTCTTTAATCACGTGGGGATTTTCACCTCTCGGTGCCCAATAATTGCTATTACGAAAATTCAATGTGAAATAAATGCTCAAAATGCTTTCCCTTAGCTCTTATGCATAACCAACATCGTCTTATAAAATTTCTTTTCAAATTTCTTAAAGCTAGCACATTATTTTTGACAAGTTCAGCCACGACGTTTAATTTTCATCTCAGTTCAGTTTCATTGTTTATAGTCTTCTCATAGACCGCCTCCTTAAAATAGCCCCATAGAAAATAATCTAATGGGTTGAGATCAGGCGAACGTGGTGGCCATGCAATTATACCTCCACGTCCAATCCATCGATTTAGATAAGTTTCATTTAAAAAATTAATCACTGGCCGTGAGTAGTGGGCACCATCGTGCTGCAACCACATCGTCTCGCGTACATCTTGTGGTACATCCACTAAAAAACTATTAAGATTATTTCATAAAAAATGTAGATAATTAGCACCATTAAGCCTCTTTGGTAGTTCGAATGGTCCAATGATTCTGCCATCCAAGATTCCTGCCCACAAATTTACTCCAAATTGATGCTGAAATCTATCGTCCCTTACTATTCGGGGATTCATTACGGCCCAATGGTGCAAGTTATGAATGTTAAACACCCCAATCCTTCTAAAGCATGATTCATCGTTCCATAGAATGGAATTGAAAAAGAGTGGATCTTGTCGCCATCGCTGCAACATCTCTCGACAGAAATCAATACGTCGTTGATAATCAGTAGGTAGAAGTGCTTGCACTCGTTGTACATGATAGGGATATAATGAATTGCGTTTTAAAATACGGTGTACGGTACTTCTTGCAAAACCAGTGCGTCTAGAAATACGACGAATACTTGTGGATGAATCATCTTCTACTTTAGCCAACACTTGACGTTCATGAGCTCTTCTAGGCCTTCCTTCAGGATTTCCCACTCCAGGAATTCGTCCTTCTAAGAAACTGTTATTAACACGCAGAAAAACTCGATGATCAGGATATCGTTTGCGATTAGGGTAGCGCTCACGATGTTTACGAGCGGCTTGTCGAGCATTACCGTCACATTAACCGTAAATGTAATACAATTCCGCATATTCACGAGGACTGTATGTATGAGGCATTATACAGTACTGAAACAATCAATGTCCAACTCACAAACACAAACAAGGTTTCAACAAACGTCCTTTAGAATAAGGAAGCGAAGTAAAAAACACGTGTGAAGAGCCGAACTACAGCAAAACTCTGAGAGTCCTGCGTGAAAACAGGAGGGGCATAGGACGTCAGCCAATAGCGGCTGAGAATAAAAAAATAGCGACCCGACAAGGAATGAAACAGCGATACAGTTCTCAGAACTACTTGCATTGTTCGTAAACATTTCTGGGAATATGGCTGTAGTCATTAACATTGTTTTTTTTTGAATATTACTTCATTAGCTGTATTATTGTTATACGTTTTTAAACTCGGTATGCCCTGCAGATGTTTTTGAAATAAAGTTCCACCTGGTTACCATACAATTTTTTTACACCACGATGGATCAAAGATCATGTTTCATTTTGTGTAATAAAATCTATGTCTAAATTAATAAATTATGACATGCTTAATTCTTATCTTACTAATAATTTGAACTAAAAAACTTTTAAAATAACGATGACATATGTTTTAATATCTGCATTAAATTAAATAAACTTAAAACGGTAAAAAAAAAACAGTAAAATTTCCAGTATCTGTAGTTAGAGTACCAAGATTTAAAAAGTAACCCTAAAAAATTCATAACTTCAAAACTATAAGGCCTAGGCCAATAAAATTTTGTGTTTGAAATAGACATAGATCCCCTGTATCACGCACATCCCGTTGGTCCACTACTTACGGGACACCCTGTATACAGGATATGGAAGCATCCGAATCTTCACTTAAATTAGATACGGATGAGATTGCTGCAATTTCGTCTGATTTTTTTTCTTTTTTTTTGATTCTCGCTGCTTTTTCAAGTCTCTACTTGTCTTTAGTTGCTCTGGCGAGATGGCGACCGTTCGAGGCGAACCTCCTTGGGGTGATTTTCTTTCGCGGCCCGTTGTGACGGGCCAGTCTTCAGTGGGGCCCCCTTCGTTGGAAGGGGTGGATGGATGTTCTGGCGTCGTCGTGGCTTCATTACAGTCCGTGCTTGCTGATACGGTGATGCGCCGCTGGTGCGGTCTGGTCCCGCCAGGTGGAACTCGCTGGGGAAGCCCAGCGAGAACCGACCAGCAACAGAGCGACGGCTCGATGCGGCGCAATCCAATTAGGTAATTCCAGGCAAACGCCTCGCATCGGTATATGTACCGCAATCGCAGTCACACAACTAGTGCGCGGTTTGCGACCCAGCACGACCGAGCGAGATGGGATGTTGATGAGACAGGTATAGTCCGGTGTAGTACCGCCGTTGCATCTCGCACCTAGCGAGTGATCGAGACGGCACTATGTCGAGTCCAGATGGTATGGCCGGTGTGATTACTCGGGGCGAGCTGCGCTCGTGCCTCCGAGTAATGGTCAATCCAAGGGGGGCGGTCTCCAGTACTGCCGACTGCGATGGCTCGCACTGTCTACTTCTGTAGGACGGCTAGTCTAAGCTGGGCTAGCCTGACCAGGCCGTCGAGGCGCAGCAGCGTGAGGTCCCGTCCAGCACTGAGACCGTCGAGTAAAGCCTGTAAGAATGAGAAAGTCGCGTCGTAAAAGTCCTCCGCCTTCGCCTTTCCTCCTCGAGAAATGGGGGTGGCGACTGGCCTTCTACCATGGAAGACAATCTCTTTGGGTTCTGGGACTTTTAGAATAGCAGGTGAAGGTATACCGTTCCTTGGGTATTCTTTAAAATTGTACTTTTGAAGTTATCAGGTGCAAGAATGAACTACAAATCCTAGTTTACGACTGTTTATTACGAGTGCTGTAGAATGACTGACAATAATAATTCATACAATTAAACATATCTACACATACAGCTGGGTATCCATTTGCGCAGCCTCGTGGCGAGCTGCCTCATCCTGAGCGTGCCACGGGCTGCGGAAAGTACATGCGTCTCCACTTGACCACACATAATATCGTATCGAGCGGCAAGCCTCAACCCGAGCCACGATTTTCTCAATTCCTCATTAACCACCATGGTTGACGCACGTAAAGTCGCTGCAGCATTAGTAGTAATTAGTCACTACAAAAGGAAGCAACATAAGAAACGGAACCATCGATGGTGGATTAAGGAAATATATCGTCAGCGAAATGTTCATGCAAAACAATTGTTGTCAGATATGACCTTTGAAGGCGTAGAAGAAACTATTAAAAATTTTACCAGAATGAACTCTGAAACTTTTGAAGATCTATGCATCAAGCTTGAACTCATAATTGGAAAAAAAGATACATCGTTTCGCAAAGCAATCACAACAAAAGTACGACTGGCCATTACCCTGAGTTTTTTAGCAAGTGGTGATTCGTTTGTTAGTTTGCAATACCTTTTTAGAGTTTCAAAGCAATGTATTTCAAAAATTGTTCGCGAAACATGTGATGCCTTGGTAAAAGTGCTCAATGAATATGTTCAGGTATGTTAAAAATGCTTTATTAATCAAAATTTTAGTAAAGTATAAAGTTACAATAATGACAGAGTAGTAAATTGTTCAGTATTTCCAGCAGAATCTTGTGAGTTCACAGAAGTTTGCCCATATTGTTGGGAATTTTGTACATTCGCAGAAGTTTGGCCGTATTGTTGCGTGTAGTATCCTTGTTGTCGTGTACCTGGTAACATCCCGGTATCAGCTTGAAATAAGATATCCATTATAGCTTTTTTAACGTGTGTTAAAGTAATTGGATCATATTTTCTAAGTTCTGCAGTAATATGTTTACCAAACGTATCATAACTATCATCTGTATAATTTAACACTTCTATAGCTTTATCTAGATCTATATTATCTTCACAAGCATCAATCATTTTTCTTTTATTTGATCTTGAAGTTTCGGGCTGCGTCTGTTGTTGATCATCGCGGGGCAAAGATGATCGCTCGGAAGAAGTTTCACGCATCGATTCATTTTATTCGAATAATTCTTCATTCTGTAAATTAAAATAAATAAAATTATCAAATAATGTTTTAGCAGTACGATAGCCTAATAGTAAAATATGTGACATAATTTTCAGATACCATCATCAGAAGAAGAATGGTTAAAAGTAGCACAAGATTTTGAAAACCAGTGGCATTTTCCTCATTGTGTGGGGGCCCTCGATGGCAAACATATTATTCTTCAATCACCAATTAAGTCACGGAGAATACATAAATTATAATAATTTTCCCAGCATCGTATTGCTTGGCTTGGTGGATGCTAATTATAATTTTATGTATGTAGACGTTGGATGTCAAGGACGCATATCCGATGGTGGAGTCTTTAAAAACAGTGCATTGTACAAATCATTAGAAAATAATGAATTAAAGTTACCAGCACCCTGTATATTACAGACACCATATTTGATTAAAGTGCCCTATGTTATATTAGCTGACAAGGCATTTGCTTTAAACAATTATACTATGAAACCGTTTGAAGGAACCCCAGACAATGGTTCTCCGGAAAGAATATTCAATTACCGTCTATCTAGAGCACGAAGGGTAGTAGAAAATGCTTTTGGCATCATGAGTTCTGTATTTAGAGTGTTAAGAAAACCAATGTTATTGGAACCAGAAATTGCTACGAGAGTGGTACTGGCTACTGTTTATTTGCATAACTTTTTACGAAAAACAAGGGCAAATATTTATACACCACCAGGAAGTTTGGACTCTGAAATCGATGGAAATTTCGTACAAGGGTCGTGGAGGAATGAACCAGATTCGACTTCTTTTGTGCCTTTACGTGCAATTCCTCGAAGGTCTGCAAATGACGCAAAAGCAATTCGGTCACACTTGGCTACACACTTCGTTACAAATGGACAAATAGCATGGCAACATAGATATTAAATATAAAATATAATTAGCACTAATCACTATCCGAATCAGAAGAAAACATTATGTACGTTTTAAACACTGCGAGGTTCTGTTCAGAAATGAAAGAAATAACGCCAGAGCACGCCACGACACGACACATAAGTGTGCACACTCACCGTCACGACAGTAAGCACCACGACACGCCACGACACGTAAATATGTTTCCGCCTTTAGCCCAAAGCTTACTGACCCCAGATACTTACAGAAGGCGATGGTTCTGAATTTGTTGTGTCTCTTACTGCAGAAGGCGACGATGTGTCGATAGACATTGAGTTTTGAGTCTCACGGGGAGAGAACTTGTCAGCCAAGAAGTAAAAGTGCTCATAAGCGAACCATTTCGATATATACACCTCATTACGACCTAGAATAAAAATCATTTTTAGAGGTACACTGCACACGTGAGTAAAATGAGTATAAAATAAATGACAAGAAATATACAACAAATTTTCAAAATCCAATGAATTTTTACCTGATCCCGTGACAAGACTTTTTTTATGCCGAGATTTTTCCCTCCGAAAAGATCCACAAAGCGAAGTAATTTTTTTTTTACTTCGGAAATGGGTGGTTTCATTTCCTTGCTTATTATTTTCCAAGAATCTTCTTTCAATTGTTTATTATAATGTTGCGGTGAAGTTGGATCCCACAAATGTCGGTGGTTTTCATATAACTTAATTAATTCGATACATTTCTGATTATCCATTTTGCCGCGTGCCGAGCACACGTACGTCCGTCTCCACTGAACGCACGCCTCACACTGAGGCGTCTTTGAGCATGGCCATTTACCGACACGACTTGGCTCGCTGCGCGGCCGCCTCGTTTGGTTCAAGTCGCGGCAAGCCTCGACTCGCGGCACGGTCTCCACTAGATCTGCCTCTGGTCGAGGCAGCCGCGCGGCCCGAGGCTGCCTAAAATGAATACCCAGCTTATCATATTTGCTCCCAAATATGGATACATCGCAATAAGACTATGTGCACACGGCACAAAGGGTTGGCGGCGGGGTTGGGCACTTCCGACCTCCTTCCTCTTCTCCCCTTCGTACCCGTGGAGGCGCCTCGCGTCAGGGGGTTGTTCGCTCCGGCCATGAGCGACGCGGAGTCCTGGGGTTCCGCATCACTGGGTCGCTGCGGGGCAGCGGGTGTGGCGCTGGGCTTCGGGTTGGGTCCTGGGCCAATGTGGATTACCGTGCCGGCACGCCTATTGCGCGCCTGTCGGCTGAACACAGGGCAGTAGGCGTTGTTGGCGGGATGCGGTCCGCCACAGTTGACACATGTGGCAGGCTCCTCGCGTGGGCGCGTGCACCGGTGGGCCAGGTGGTCTCCGCCACATCGTACGCACGCCAAGTGCCGGTGGCAGTTGTGGGACGAGTGGCTGAATTTCTGGCAGCGGTAGCACTGCGCCGGTCCTCGCTTGCCCCGCCAGGCCTTCACGCGGACCCCGGGCATGCCCATCAGCTCGGTGACGGCGTACAGCTCGGGGGCGCGGGCCTGTCGAGACAGTTCGAAGTAGATGCACCCCGCTCTCTCGCGGCGTGCTCGGATGGGGCGCGTATACACGGCCGAGTGACCCAGGCCGTTGAGCGCCTCTAGGATGTCGTTGGTGTCGGTGTCGGTCGGCAGTCCCCTGACTGCGATCTTAAGGGCCTTCTCGTTTGGGAGTGCGTAGGAGAACCATAAGAAGCCCTCAGTGGTCTCCAGCTCGATCAGGTAGGCCTGAACCAACCGATACTCGTACTCGTGGCTGGGGGTGAAGCGCACGCCCTGCCCAAAAGGGCGCGCGCTCACGGTGTGTCCGTTGATATCCCGGAGCGCCGCAAGGTGCCGCGCCCAGTTCGGAAGGCGCTCCACCACAGTGGGTGGATAGCGCGCCTTCTTAGGGGGTGCGGCCGGGGCGGCGCTCACGGGAGGCTGGTCGTGGCTGGTTGGTGGCGGCGAGGGTGGAGGGGGTCCGGGCAACGCCTCTTGGCGTCCGGTACCTCGTCCTCCACCTCGAAGTCCTTGGGTAGTCCGTCAGTGATTGCCCGGGCGACGCGAACGCGCTGCCCAGGCGACAGGTTCTTAGTCCAGGTGATGATCTCCGCCAGGTTTCTCTTGAAGAGGTCCTCTGGCGGGATGGTGGTCGATGTTGATGGTTCTTCCGTATCCATAGTGGTGGCCTCTATCGACGCCCTCAATTGTGGGCGGGTTGGAGGCGACT